>JAECUM010002223.1:0-114031 GCA_016617855.1 Megalonaias nervosa
AGGACACTTCCAGGTTTGAGGTATGGGACTTCTAAATTTCTAGTCAAGGATGTCCAGGACTTAAAAACGTGAAAAGTAATGGAATCCTGCCATGACCTGACATTAAAATGCTGATTTTTTTATTTCTTTCAAGGACAGGATTATTGCCAGAATGTATGCTTGTAATACAAATTGGAGTTGGTGAAGGGAGATTTTACTACACTGTTTAGTATTACATTTTAAATTTTAAATTTTATTCTAAACATATATATATATATATATATATATATATATATATATATATATATATATAGTAATGTGTATATATTACTTCAGTAACTCAAAATATGAATCGCTCAAATTTTACAGCATCACTTGATACCTGTTCAGTCCTGATGTAACACATTCATACGTGCACCCTAGAAAAATACCAAACTTCAGAAGCTCTGGCTTATTTTTGCAAAAGCTCTGCTATACAAGATACAGTAAATCCTGTCTTAATGGACCACCTCTTCTCCCAGCCGAATATGGTCTCTCAAGACAGGTTGTACTGCAATAGAGGTTATCTTATTATAGAATAAAATAGATCTGTGCATGAAGAATCTCATTATAAATGATGTGCTTTCCCAGAACCATGGTATTTCACATCAGGTTTTTTTCTGTACTATTATATACTGTATATACTCAGATATACATGGGATCCAACTGAAAGCTAAACGGAAACAGATCTTCTGTTGCATAATGGCATAGAAGATCTGGCTCTATGGCTAATCAGTAGAACAGAAGAACATTTTCCTGATCTGCTGGTAAATTATTTGTTGGCATATCAGGGTCTGTGTTGCTTGCAGTTGGACCAACTTATATTTTAGTATGTAAGGTACATTATTTCATAGTAAATTTCTGTAATTTGTACATTTTCAGATGATTAGTGATCTGAACACATTTCTGAACAAAGCAGTACCAGACACCAGACTTACTATCAAGAAATACCTAGATGCCAAGTTTGAATACCTGGTATGTTGAACAGAAATGTCAGGAAGATGAGAACTGGTTGAAAGAAAACATGTACGTCCCCACTGTATTTATGGAGGGGCATAAAATAGTGTTACTCTTGTCCATCAGTCCCATTGTGTCTTGCAACATCACATCTCATATTATGTCCCATCTGTCCCATCCAGTCAGGTAACATCACTTCCCACATTGTGTCCCATCAGTTCCATTCAGTCATGTAACATCACATCCCACATCATGTCCCATCCAGTCATGTAGCATCGCATCCTGCATCATGTTCAATCTGTCCCATTCAGTCATGTAACATCACTTCCCACATCATGCCCCATCTGTCCCATCCAGTCATGCAACATATCCCACATCATGTCCAATCTGTCCCATCCAGTCATGTAGCATCACATCCTGCATCATGCTCCATCTGTCCCATCCAGTAATGTAACACATCCCACATGATGTCCCATCTGTCCCATCCATTCATGTAACATCAGATACCACATTATGTCCTATCCAGTCATGTAATATCACTTGGGAGTGAAGTGTGTTTTGATATTTGGATTTTTTTTTTTTTTAAATTTAATTGTGAAAAAAATTATGATATTAAAGATGAAAAATTATGACTCTAAAACATTTCTCTCTTGAGAGGATTCCAGTATTCTTCTGTTCCATTTTCATTGTATCTTAACATGAAGACATCTGTGCACATCTTACTTTTTGCCCTGTTCTCATCTGTAACACTTGTACTTGTGATGTTTGGTTACCCAAAATTAAATAATAAAACATTAGGTGAAAAAGGGAATATTTCAAACTTTTAAGTTAAAATGCAAAATTGATGGAGAACAAATATATGTACTTGATCACAAGTTGAGTCCAACTGCACAGACCCAGGTTTGCCATTGCATAGAGCTGGGTCCATGTTGTCTGCAGTTGTACTTAACATATTAGTGAGTATATAGGGTATCAAGATTTTGTAATGCATGTTAAAATATCAGTAAACAAATCCTCAAGCTACCAGCTTACCACCAAATATCCGTCAAACAGTGGACACTATCCATTCTCAAAATGGGCTCAGTTTGATTTATTATACAGCAGTGTCTGGGGTGCTAAACCTTAGTGACCGTGTTGACTAAGGTCGGTAACCTTGGCCAGTTTTGCTATGTAACTTGTACAAATTTATATTGTTTTAACTTCACTATCATTCACCCAAGTTTCATGAAATTTTTACTACGAACCTCAGATTTCTCATTAAGTGTTAAAATTTCAAATGAATATCATTGATTTTAAAAGAATTGCAGTACTAATAAATAGGTGTTTTCTCTGCTTATTTAGTCCTACTGCTTGAAAGTGAAGGAAATGGATGATGAAGAGTACAGCTATGCTGCTCTTCAGGAGCCCCTTTACAGAGTTGAAACTGGAAACTATGAATACAGGTGAAGTTTTTACACAATTTCATTTTAGAAGCCCTTAAAATGGATTTAGAATTAGAATATGGTCATATATATTCAGTTTGATGATAGCAACTGTTCCTTCAGAAATTATATTATGGGATGGAAAATGGCAACTCAGAAAATAGGCAAAATTTTTAATAAGCAGTTCTTTCAGGAAACTAGTACCTCTCACAGTATAGTTTACTGTTGATTGCCCAACCATGTTTTTATTTAAAGATAATGAAAGAGAAGACTGTGCTGCTAAAACAGCCAAATCTCAGTATCCATCTGATTTTAAAATACAGTGTGATCACAATTTATGTGAGAGTTACGTTCTGAAGCCCAATGTGTAATTTGAGATTCACGTAAATTAAGATCATTATCTCCATAGAAATTAAGTAAATTACGATTAGGGGATGCTTCTGCAAAGTAGATTAAAATAAAAATTAATGAAAGTTTTCATGAAATGCATAGGACAGAGAACATGAAACAGACGAAGTATAAAAGAAAAACATGAAATTATGAATTTTATTCAGTAGAACATATGTACATGTAATTAGAAAAACAAAAGCTGCATCGAACAGTAGTGTTGATAGCCTGTTCAGAACTGTTTGAAAAAACAACATAGTTTTCATACCCTCTTCCAAACTGTCTGTAGAGACAACAACAGGAGATAGGCTCGCGTGTGCAGGCATGCCACTTGAAGTGGAAGGCTCATCTAGACATGACACTCTGAAGAAAGAGTCCAGTGTAGTCTGAATCTTATGTTCTCTTTCTTCTCATAAAAGGTCTACTCCAATTTAACCTCTAAATATATAGCCCTCCTTGCTCACTTCGGAGTATCACTTGCTTGTCTTTTAGATGCCGTCATTAATAATATTGAAAAATTTGAACAAACATTTACTTTGTAACAAACAGTTTGTACATGTACACAACATGCTGTATGGAGACCACAAAAAACAAAATTGTGGGTGCATAAGAGATGGGGATTGTGGATAGTGTTTGCGTTCGATCGTAGCACCATCTACATGTATGCGAGGGTTATCTCTGTAGTAGCAATCTTTATCGCAGCTCGCGTTATTTTGAATTTGCATAAATTGAGATTGCATAAATCGCGATCACACTGTACCATACACTGAATTCAAACCTAGCATCAAAAAATCCATATTTAGTAAGTGGAAGGCATCATGGAATGATGCAGTCAATAACAAGCTCCATGTGATCAAACCTACCTTGGGTGAATGGCCTCCTTCCCACTACACAACCAACCATAGGGGCAAGGTAGTCATTGCATATCAAGTAATCACTTTACTTCTGCAATTTTAATATCAGTAATATACAAACTGTTGCTATTGCATAGCTGGTACTTTTCTGGGTGGAAAATACCACAACTGTATATGAGGAGAATTCATCTTCACATTAGGGTGAACCAGAAGATTCTAGGACACAAGATCACCCCTGGTCAAACTGCTAGACACCTTGCTCATGCTCACTATCCTACATTCTTTTTCAGGTTGCATCCATTACAGGCTGCTTAAATTCTACATTGTAGAAATTGCCTTCACTTTGTGTTTTATGTTGCAATTTGAGTTTTCTCTCTATTTGCATCATTTTTCTCATGATTGACTTACCTTTGATCACATATTTTTTTGGATTATGTTTGGCGTGGCCTTTCATTAGGTTCTTATTGTTGAGAATTTATTTCTAGCTTGAGTAGGTATTTCATAAAATATCCCTATCCTCGCAGAATTTGGTCTGCAGACTCCTATTGAAGCAACATCCTTTCAGTGCCCATTGTCAGTGATGGGATCAAGCCATCCAGTAAGGGGAGAGCTCAGATCTAAGTCTGTCAGATCTGTGGAAGGGTCTTTCTACAGATCTTATTTTTTTTATCAGGCACCTGTCACTGGTCTTTAACCGGTTGCCAGCAACTGTCACTGGTCATTGGAGCATTTTTGGTATGGAGGTAAGGATTGGGTCAAGTCTTCCTTCTCTCTAGTCTGCAGGTTCATCCTGTTGGGGATCTGTAATTAGTGTACAGATGGTGAGCTAGGGATAGGGTTTGGATCAAGGCATTCCCCAACATTATTTCCTGTAATCCTTCTAAATTCCTACAAGATGTGAGGCCTGACACTGCAGGGAAGTGAGTGGCCCTTTCTATGCATGCAGATATTCATTGGTAAAGGTGGCAGAGAAAGGTGAGATCTGGTCTTTTGAACATTTCTCAGTGATCTGTGTCTTTTGAACATTTCTCAGTGATCTGTGTCTTTTGAACATTTCTCAGTGATCTGTGTCTTTTGAACATTTCTCAGTGATCTGTGTCTTTTGAACATTTCTCAGTGATCTGTGTCCCAAGCCTTCTGATGCTGCTTCAAGAAACTTTCTGGGTCTAACTCTCAACCAGATCTTTTGTTGCTCCTTACTCAATTAAGATTAAGATGCTGTCTCAAAGGTTTAGTAATAGCCAGGACTTGACTGGACCATGTAAGAGGATGTATGTCAGAAAAAGAAGAGAGAAGCCACCTCCGTCTCACCCCTGAGACCCTTGGTCTCTGCAGCATGCATTATGATTCATACCTGATCCTGACCAATTAATCTTCCCACATGGATGGTGAAGTGACTTAAGTGGGTATTTCCATGGAAACCCAAGTATGCCTTCCAGTTTAAACAATGGAAACTTTAAGACAAAAGGCTTGCTTACAAGTAGCCTTCCATGCTGCCCACTTTTCAGCATTTCATTCAACCTGCTAAGAGTGGAATCTCAGTCACCAATTTCCTTTGTCATTTGTTGGAAGCAGTGGTAAAAAGATATTGGCATATGTTATCCTTGTCCATGCCTTGTCAGCGGAGCTTCTACCACTTCCACAGGAATGTTGCTCTGGACACATCCAAGGTCTAGAATATAGTAAGAGCCATTTGAGGGCTGTTCTCAATGGAGCAGAGACTATCTTCATGGGGCTTATCCCCTTCTTGGCTTTTCAGTCTTACAGACCAGCAACACTGGTCTTTTCCATCTGCTCTTGACAATCAAACATCCTGACTGACCACAGGACCCATTGGCAAAGTGCTTTAAAGCCATGCAGATCCAATTAAAGCAAAAATCCTGTTTCAGAAGGACATCCCTTGGGACTTGCTTCCTCTCCTGCAGAGTGTTCCTCTTTTATTGATTACCATATGTACCAGGCTATACCTATTTTCAGAGCCTCGGTATGGAATAACAATCAGTAGTTGGGTCCTTGCTATCTTGTAGGTGGATACCGACTTTGGTTTTGAGATCTCCCTTCTCTAGTTATGTCCGCCATGTTCTTCCACCAGTTGAATCTTGTGCGATTAAAGGAAGAGGTGCACTCCCTTCTTCAAAAGAATGCAATAGAGAGGTTATTCAGCCCACTTAGGGTCACAGGGCATCCCAATCCTTCTTTTTATGATTAGCTGATCCACAATGGCCTGTTAGTCCCTCAGACAAGATATGTCTGGCAGTTGGTCCATGTGACTAGGCTGGGTCTTCTTCCAACCTAGAGAAATCATAGCTTACTCCATCTCAAGATTTTATCTACATGGGGATTAATTTCCTCATAAACAGGATTAGTCTGTGTCCCTCTGGAAAGAGTAGTCAAGATCCTGTCCTTGTTGGAGGCGCTGAGAACAATACCCATTTTAGTGACTCGTCCTTTTATTTCTATGCTAGGGACTTTGTACTCCACTACAGATATGGTTCTCCTAGGTGGACTGTACTTGTACCCTCTCAAGTTTCACCTTTTGGCAAACTGGAAACCGTACAGGGACCTTCATGTTGCTCAGATTTCTGTAGGTGTGAATTTCCACCATCATCCGATTTTGTGGACAAATTGGGACTAGTTTCCCACTGGAGTCCCCTTGCATATCCTTGAATCCCACTCATATCAGATTACAGAAGTATCAGATTCAGGGTGTAGATATTTTGGAGGACAGTCTGTCAAGAAAGGGAACATGGTCCCCATGGAATGGTCTCTGCACCAATCCATAGCAGATTCCATGTTCCAACTTGGTGCACCTGCTTGAAAGTTAAACGGCTAGTTCACATTTTTCATTTTCCCAGTTGCCATCTAGAGGACTTGGGCAGTGGACATTTTCACCCTGAAGTGGGATCATTTGTTCACTTATGCTTTGGGGGCCCCGAGTGGCCGAGTGGTCTAAAGTGCTCTCCATTACGGATCACTGCCATCTCACCTCTGTATGCGTGGGTTCGAGTCTCAGGCTCGGCTAGCATGGATATGTGAGAAAGCTTGCCAGTAGCTTCTTGTGGGTCAGTGGTTCTTCCCAGGGTTTTCCAGGGTTCTTCCTCCACCAGTTATACTGGCTGCCATGTATAGCCTATCTTGTGGTGAAAATGGCATTAAACCCTACAACAACAATAACAACACCTATGCCTTCACATCCT
Organism: Megalonaias nervosa; assembly: GCA_016617855.1. Classification (NCBI taxonomy): domain Eukaryota; kingdom Metazoa; phylum Mollusca; class Bivalvia; order Unionida; family Unionidae; genus Megalonaias; species Megalonaias nervosa. Next base: position 6,835 of record JAECUM010002223.1, read on the forward strand.
TTAGAATCATCACTCTGGTACTTCACAAGTAAGGAACTCAACTGCTTAATTCATTTTGTGAGCTGATCTATGGCCCCAATGAGGTTCAACAATCTTCTTGCTTTGCCGGTAGACCATTCCAGGACAGAGGGACCTCCCGTCATGGCACCGGATATCAGTCCCAGACAACAACCAACAAATTTTCCCCCTTCTTTCCTTTTGCTCATCTCAAATGACAGTAGGTTGCCATGTTTAATGTTCAGTCCAGGAGACGATCTAAGGTCTATAATGCCAAGTGGAGCATCTTTTGAGATTGATGCAGTAGGAAACATGTCAGTCCGAGCTGTCCTTTTTTGAGTGCAGTGGCTTTATTTCTTCTCTTTCCTTTGGAAGGGAAACAGTGCTCAAGACCAGTGTCTCACTTACTAGTGCCTAATTGCAATCTCTGCCTCATGGACCCATCTAACTCATTAGTGTCTGGAGGGTGTGATGAAAGCTGCTTTTTTGTGATCTCAAACTTTCTTTTCTTTTTACCTTCACTCATTGACTCACCAAAGCAGAGGTAAATTTTCCTTGTGGATACCATCTGGCAGTAATATTCTATACATTTTAAGGGGGGAAGAGTAAAACTAAATTTAATGATGTAATACCTACCTGTTGCTCTAGCCAGATTCCCTCCTCCAGCTCTGCACTGATGTCCCACTAGTTTAGGCTGTGTTCTATAAAGAATAATGGACAGTGTGCATGGGCTAGGTATGTATAGTTTGGACCAAGGACAATCTCATGTTGAAAAATCTTCTGGTTCACCCTAATGGGAGTTCAAATGCTCATCATATAGTTGGGGAATTTTCTGCCCAGAAAAGTACCAGCTGTGCTATAGGAACAGATATGTATTACACTACTGACATCAGTTTTACACCCCAGCAATGAAAACTACATTTTTGTTTGAGTTATTGCCCTTTGAAAACCACATTTTTTTTTTTTTTAAATTTTTTTTTTGTTTGAGTTATTGCCCTTTTAATCATGTAACTTCATGCATTATTTGACACAATCAGTGAAAACTTGATATATTATTTGTTTTATCATTGAAAATGGATGACAGTGTGATAAAAAATCATCATGAAATTCAAATATTTTAATAAGAAATAATATTTTTATCAGATTTATTATAACAAACATACTCTCAATAACACAATATATGACAAAATATAAATCAATGAAAATGTTGGTAAATACCTACCGGTAGCAACACTTTTGCAGGTAAATTAAATAAGCCTTCTCAATTTAAATTCATGTTTTAATTTGATCTTTTAATTCAGTTTTAATGAACTGTCTCCAGCTGATTTTTACAGTACAAAAAAGACGTACATCATAACACAAAAGACATCTCATAAGGTTTTGCCGTGGCTACACTGGAGTGCATTTTAAAAATAACTTCCAAGGTCTATTAAAGCATGCATATTTTTGACTTTGCTGTTTTTTCTTGTTGGTCAGTTTTTGTGGGGTTAGATTCAGATGTAACATTCTGGTACAGTACAGTGGCTGTGTGAAAACTCTTTTAGAATAAATGATGTGGATTAATTTTCAGAAACAAGCCATGGGCAAGTGGTTTTAAAAGAATCACTTGCCTTGACTCAGATTCCACTTGCCTTGACTCAGATTCCACTTGCCTCAAAAGGACTATTTTTTTTTACTGTTATGTATACACAGCTGTGAAATTGTCTGCTGAAAGAAATGGTGATTTGATTTGGTATCATTAAAGGTAGTTTTTTTCCAGGTCCTGATATAAACCAGTACTGCATGTAAAATAGTTTGTGCTTGACAGTGTTTTCAACATTTATGTCTGCTTTTAATATTTTTCACTCTATGAGTTTTCCTCCAGGCCCTACTGTCAACCAGTGTGATCATTTAAAAGTTATCACTTGCTGATGTCAAAAGTTTGTTACTGTGACCAGTTTTTCATGCCTCATTGAGTTGTTAGGTTTTGGATCATACACTGTGTAAGCAAACATGCATCATTTGTTTGAAATTTTCACCTGTACACAAAGTATGTAGACCAAGTGAAAAGTAATTATTTTTTAATGTCTTGATATTTACATTAATGACAATACTCCAGTTCAAACCAAAATAAATGAAAGTCAGACTTCTATGGTTTGTTTCAGTCCTGATGTCCAATGATCCAGTAGACATCACTTACATCAAAATGAAATCAGTTGTTGTCTGTATTACTCTGATACAAGAAAATGTTAAGATATGTCATTTTACTGTATAAAATATTGATTTATGTCCTATTAACATTTTAGACTGATACTTAGATGTCGACAAGAAGCAAGAATAAGATTTGCCAAGATGAGGTCAGATGTTCTGGTTAAATTAGAGCTTCTGGATCAAAAACATGGTAAGATTTATGAGTTTCTAGCACTGGATACTACCACCCCCCCCAGCAATCTTTTTTTGGTACATGCATCATGGTAAGATTTGAGTTTCTAGCATTGGATACTACCACCACCCACCTCCCAGCTGTCTTGTTTTTGGTACATGCAATATGGTAAGATTTATGAGTTTCTAGTATTGGATACTACCCTATTTATACCTGCTGTTGGCTTAGTGAAAATGTGCTTTCCTAACAATAATTTTATTGTCTAAGCTTTATGCTATTCTGTTGGAAATTATTATCAATACTTTATTACATTATTATTACTTATTATTTTTACATGGCTGATCTGGTGTTTGATACAGATGTACAGTCTGTGTTTCCGTATCACATGCCTAAAATTTCCCCATCGTACGCTCATCTTGGAATTGATTTTACCACTGGGCAATATTCTATAATAGTCTACATATAATATAACAAGAATTATTTATGGCTATAAATTTGAAACTATTGTGTGTAATTTCTAAAAAGTGTCTGCAGACTTTATAAATTTGTAAAAATTATGTCATATTTGGAGGGTCGGGTGGTTGTATAATGTACAGTGTGACCACGCTATAGCATTCTTCATCATAACACAAATTCGGATATAACCTGACCTTAGCTTCCAAAATTTCCTATGCATGTATTTTTCTCAAATATGAAAAGATATTTTCCTTCTTAAAAGTATGAAAAATAACATGTAAAAAGTTTACTATCATTTTGAGGAAGAGATCGTTTAAGGAATCTAAGATAAGATGATCATGTCAGGTCTCCTGAAATTTCACATACATGTAGTTTTCTCATACACGAAAAAAATATTTTTCTACTTAAAAGTATGAAACATGTAAAAAGTTCATTCAGGGATCGCACTGGGATTTGCTTATGTCATAAATTGCGATTTATTTTTTTCTTTTCTCTTATTGGTGACAAAATATACCATCTGGCAATGCATTGTGATTGATACATGAATTTTATAACATGATCTATACTCGAACTCATTTATTTTTCATGTACATGTACAGTGCTTAACACATTATGGACTGTACTACACAGATATAAGTTGTCAGTATACAGGTATGTTTCAGACTAGTTTTGTCTTAATTTAATCAAAAGCACATATTTTTGCACCAGCTTTTATTATTACCCCACCCACCCCCAGTCATCTCTTTTTGGTACATGGCATCATTTTCAGCTAACTGCTGACAGGGTTTGATTATAACTTGGTTTGGTCCATAATGCGTTCCGGTTCAGTGGACTACAACAACCATATTATAGCAGGGTCACACTGCAAAGCACTTACAGGGTTTGATTATAACTTGGTTTGGTCCATAATGCATTCCGGTTCAGTGGACTACAACATCCATGTTATAGCAGGGTCACACTGCAAAGCACTTACAGCCAAGAAGTTAGAGTTAGATGAAAACAGTATTTTGGACAGAATGTTTGATGATGTGTTCTCAGGTGAAGCTTGTATGCAAAGTGATAATAAACATCACAGAGAAGGAGAGACCAAGTACATTGCCACTGAAATCCTATATTGAAAGTTTTTGTAAAAAGTCCAGACACATAATGAAAAACTCCGTAGTCATGTCCAAATTCAAGACATGGTTAGAAGTGCCTATAAGCTCATAGAAAATCGGTTTTAATCAGATCTGGTAAATAGGCAAATATCATCAAGATGTTGGATGACGTTTATAATGAGAGGGGCCTATGCATATTTATTTGATCTTGTGTCTGATATGGAGATTTTTTCTTGACCACTCTTTACACTACTTTTGATAGGATTTGGATCAAACTGGGTTAATATGTCTACATCAACAAGATTTTGCTTGAATATGAGTATGTGTGAAATTTACGCATATTAATTGTGTGACTTTGCATCTGATCTGCAAGCTTGTCAACAATCCAGCAACTACATTTTTACCTTTTTTTATGTTAAATTTGTTAAATAGTCTTATACTATCAAGTTGTTAGATGAATTTGATAGTGAGCAAGATTTTCATATAGTAATGAGGTGATGTTGTATTTGATTGAGCTTGTCACCCCTTTAAAGACCAAATTCCAGTCAGAAAAATACTTTGTATACCTTAAGCTTACACTACGATTACATTATGATTATGATTAAGCTTTTATTATCATTGCATTAGAAAAGTTCTTTAATAGGTGAGATTGGAGCATATTAATAAAATATCTTGTATCGGATTGACTGAGCTTGTTACTTCTCAATATATGGTGATTGTATTTCATCCAGTTTTTATAAAAGCTGATAAATGGGTTTATATCATCAAGATCTTGGATGGCTTTGATTATGAGCAAGAGAATGTACATATTAATTATGCCTTTATGTTTGGAAAGAATTTTTTATGAGGATATAGTCAAGTGGATAATATTAACATGATATAAGTTTGGTAGATAGTTTACATGGGATAACATTATATCGTCCCACCTGTTGTGACATTTATGCATGAGTTGGCATGTATTGTTCAGTATCTTTTATTATTCCACCTGTTTTGACCTTTACGCTTGGGTCAGCTTACATTATATCATTCTGTATCATGTTTTTAATATAACTTTATGATATTACATCAGTTTTATTTGTTTGAATGATGCATTGAATGCAAAATCAGTGGTTTATTTTGTGAGTAGTAAAATCTTATATTAGTGGCACCTTAGTTTGGAAATCAGAAAATAATGGAGTTATTTTGCTGTTTTGCTTACCAAGGTATAAAATACAAAGAAGTAATTCTACTTATTTTTTGGTCAAATACTGACAGATGGAGCACTTACTTCACATCTTTTCCCATTTCCAGTTCAAGACATCGTGTTCCAGTTACAGAAGTTTGTATCTGCAATGGCCAGGTATCACAAAGACTGTCATGTTGTGATGAAGGAAGCCGTTGTGTTCCCAATTGAGGTAGATTTATCTCGAGGCACATTTACATATGACACGGCAGACCAGTTTAATGATGGGGAAGAGGAACAGGAGGAACATGGGGAAGAGGTTACAGAGCCAGATATTGGAGATCTCATTAGCACAGAATAGATTCTGATTTTGATATTTAAATTTTTTCTTAGTCCTGTGTTCATTGAATTGTTTCTTGTAAAGGAGCAGTTAAAGAACATAAAAGTCTTGAAGCAAAGACCTGCAGTTATTTTGTTCAAATGGGCCTTTTGAAAGGAAAATGTCTGTATCAGTAGTTTTCAAGTTTGACATGTGCATATTAATCTAAATCAAATTTTATTATATCAAGCCAAATAAATGTAAATTCTAAACCATATTTGGCTCTACTGGTCATAGAGCTTATGAAAATGGCCTGTTGTTCATCATCTGTCTGTCCATCCATCTTTCAGCAGAAGTTTTTTTATTGTTACTCCTTTTAAACTACTTAGAGGATTGCCATGTAACTTTGCACATACATTCATCCCAAGATCTCCCTGGTTCTAAATGACAATGATACCTCTCAGACATCCATCTGGAAATCTTTTATCTTTACTCCCCATGAATTGATATGGAATTTTCAGCAAAAGACTTATTATGAAGTATAGTGGGTCCTAAATGAAAATGGTGCCAATCTGACCTCCATGTTATTGCTACTGTTTCTGAATGGTCATATCATTATGGTTTTTACACCAAAATACTTCTTATGATATCTAGTCATTTCTAAATGAAAATGGTGCCGATCTGACATCCAGTATGGCCACCTTACATGCAGCAGTCTTGAAAATCTGTAGAACTTCTCCTTCTGAATTGATGGTCATATAGATATGGAGTTTCATCAGAAGACTTGTTATGATGTTTGGTTGGTCCTAAATGAAAATGGTACAAATCCTTCATCCAATATGGCCACCTTGAAAATATTGTTATTGCTCAAGAATGTTTGAACACTCAATAATTGAAAAGAAGAAATGGTCTTATCTTGGGAAATTCTTTTGGCAAGCACAGTTTTAATCCAATCAGGGGACAGTTTTTTCTGTTTATTTTGAATGAAAATGTTCAGGAAGTGTTATGGTACTTCTGTGATTGGTTCAAACAAATATACCACTATTTACATTCTCTAATAACCTTGCAGGCGAGCTTGTGGCATTTCCAGACATTGATTTTCTGTCATGCTTGGTGAATCATGCACCATCTGAATTTGTGTTGTTAAGAATTGCTTGTTACTAACCTAGAGGCTAGATTTGAAGAACAGAGAATCTGATGAAACTTGCTGTGTCAGTTTATCAGTACCTTATTAAATCAATTTTATTGTGATTAATGCCTGTATATATTTATGACTTGATCTGGCATGTCATTGGCTGTAAGAACTTTATACCATTCTAGAGACTCCATTTTCAGTAGAATTGATGTAGTTTCATATATAGCTTGTATGATCAAGATTGTATTCAAATTTGATAATAAGCATTACATCTTAAGAATATTTCCAGATCAGATTCTGTTTGACAACTTGTAAGTCCACATGGAATAACACAACCCTACATCCTGTCACCATTTCAGATTTAATGGCTACATCTTGCTGTTCCATCAGATCCAGCAACCACAAAGAGGTGAGTTCTGCTCATTCACTCATTTGAAAGTTTCCATTGCTTTGGTCAGGTGTCTCAAGTTGAGTATCTGTGGATTTGTCATGTGACTTTCACTTGCACTTATAAAGCAAGCATTTTCATATATTACAGATAAAAATATTTCAGATTACTTCCTATAGTGGATTTATTATTTAGTTCATTTAGACATAAGACAATTGAGAAATTGCAGATTAAATTTTGTTGAGTTTCATACCCAAAGCAACTGAAACTTTCAAATGAGCATATAAGCAAAATACTTATTGGTTACTGGATTTATGGAGCAACCAAATGTAGCCATGAAATTCAAAATGGTGACAGGAGTGATGTTTGATATGGATTTACAAGTTGTTAAAAGGATCTGAGCTGGAAATATTCTGTACATATTGTCAAAAGTATCTATCAACCAACTGCAACTCAAGAGCTGTGAGAAATACCAGTAAGTGTCTACACTGTACACAGATGTGTTGTGGACAAGTTTGTCTGCACAATTATATGATTTATGGAATAGGTGAGATCTGACCTAAACCGTCCATCAGTATCAGTACAGATTTGAGAGCTGATTTATTGGACTAGAAAAAATATTTCTTGAGTATGAAGAGGTTTATATACAGCTTTGAAAACTCAATGAATATACTGAGCTCTGTTGCAGTATAAAATAGCTTTGCGTAGCTTGATGAGTAATATCAGGCCCCTCTCATGCTGTTGTGTATAGAGTGCTGTGATCAGGTATTCTGAACTACCATTCATTTGCTCTTCTTTCAGTCAGTAAATATGGCTTAGTATAAGCTTAGATCAAATATTATATACAAATTGTGTACTTTCTGTTTACTAGTTGTGTACTAACTGTTTACTAGTTGTCTACTAGATGTTTACCTAGTTGTGTACTAACTGTTTACTAGTTGTGTACTAGATGTTTACCTAGTTGTGTACTAGCTGTTTACTAGTTGTGTACTAGATGTTTACCTAGTTGTGTACTAGCTGTTTACTAGTTGTTTATATATCTATTAAATAAGCCTTGTGCAATTTTAATCTGATACAGTTATGATACAAGAAACTTGTTAATATGCTGTCAATAATTAATTGTTGGATTGAATCCTACATTCCAGAAATTGAGTACCATTTAAATAGACTTTGTTAATTTGTATTCATATTGTTATTTGTAATATTTTATCTGCATTAAGTCATGATGCCCCAGTGCTAAACATCACTATAAACTGCCACTCTGCAGACATCGTAGCGATATGACTGAAAGGCTTAAAGTCCCACTAAAATACAAGATGTAACATCAGGACTGTGTTCCATAACTACTGCATTATGTGATGCATGGCTTACAGTCCCACTACTATACAAGATGTTGTAACACCAGGACTGTGTTCCATAATTATTGCATTATGTGATGCACGGCTTACAGTCCCACTGTATTGTTAGGATGTTTTCCATCCATCCATTAAGATTAAGTTCATCACCATCAATAGTTTGCAAATGGTAAGGAACGGTGCTATCAGTTTTTGGGTCAAAAGGTCAGAGGTCAAGGTAATTACTTTAGCATCAGAAAGTCAAGGGTCATGGTCATTTTGACTCAAAGACATATGGGTTTTCTAGAATAACTTCTGTTCCAGAGTAAGTTTTTTTTTACCAGACTTTGTGGATAAATGACACTTGGAGTAATAAATAAATCTATAGATATCCAAAAGTCAGTGGTAGTAGTAGTTATGATTAAGTCTAAAAAGAAATTAAAGGTTTCTGCAAAGTAAGTTTTGTTCAAGACTTCATGTCTTGACCAAAAGTTGAGGTTATTGAGACCTTTTGATCAATAATTTACAGAGTCAAGGATACTATACTAGTGCCTACATAAAGCATTCATGTGAACTGTTACACTTTTGGCATAATCATGAAGCTTTTTTTCACTGAATTTACGCTCACCTGTATATGGATTACACTTGTCCAGTACATTAAAAAATTAGAAAAATAATGCAGTAAAAAGTTGTGTTTTGTCATTTATATTAATATCTCTTTAATTCTACTCAGAAAAATTTGGGAATATTTTAAAAAGAAAGGCTGCAGCATAAGAATAGCATAAGAGTTAATTTATCTATCATAGAGCTGCTTGTACATTTCTAAATAATTTTCTACTTATAGCAACCCATTTCAAAGAAAAGAGATGAATTTCTTTAATTTGAAACAGCCTCACAGGTTCATTATATTAATAATCAAGTTAGTTAGCAGACCAGTTTGTACTTTTAAAGAAAATGGTACCAGACATTAAATGAAATGGACTTTTATAGTCGACTTGTGGATGAAAATTCTTGGAGCAGATAGTTCTTTTTAAACTTCAAAACATGTCTGATCAGAAAAAGGATAAATCAACACCACTTTACAAATTTGTAAAGAAGAATATGGGAAGGATGCACTACAGCACTCAGATGGAGCACTTGTCATGCTTATTGCAAAATTTGTAGACAGACTGATCATTCAGCAAAAGTTAGACATGTAGACTTATTAAAGTGTTTGTTGAATATACAGTAAATAATTTTTCTGTATGTTTTGTGTTTTGTATTCTGGTTCCAAACAAAATGGATTTTGTCCATTATTGCCAAGTATTGTGACCAGCAGATCCAGGCTATTAGTAAAAATAAATGTACATTTTTCATACAGTGTATTGCAATGGCATGTAATATATTAGCTATGATGTTCAAGTCTCAGTGAAGTAGAGTACTGATATTAGTACTATTAATATATAGATTACACTTTTTATGCTCAGATTGTCTTTTTGCCACCTATATTATGCTTAACCTTCTCTTGGGGTTGGCATGTCTTGACTGAAATTTAAATTTATAATCCAGTGATCTGATTGACTGAAATTTACACACGATTTGAGAAATATCAGTTAAGTGTCTGAAGTCTAATTACTTTCCCAATTGTAGTGATAAAGAACATAGTATAGAGTAAACACTTCATTGAAAGTGTTGTAGCAGAAATCTTGTGTAATTTCATTTTAGTGAAGGTGACAAACTTGTTGCCTGTTAACAACTCATCCATCCAAGATATCATCCAGTATGCATTCCATATGTTAAAGATTTATGTGTCTGACTGTATGTGAATTAGATTACAAGTCCTATGTCATTGAATTTGATGTATTAGTGAAGCCAGTATAATTATGATAATAAAACCAACCTTAGTGCCATCAGATCTTCAAACACAAGACTTTTATCTATGTTAAAACATACTTGGAATAATGTTTTTGAGAAATAGCCTAGAAAGTAATTCTGTGTGATGCTAAATGACTGGCGAAAGTCACAATGTCATCAGAATTTCTAATAGTATTATGGATTTTTCTTCTGGACATTGTAACATATGACCAGTCAAAAAGCAGGTTCAAATTTGAAGTTGTATTGGAATCTTTGGTTGCAGAAATGTGATGGTTGTTAATGCGTATAAGGCTTTAACTTGGGTTGATGTCCTAATTTTGATTATTTTTTAGTTATTGATAAGGGCCAGCCTTGTGGAATAGATCTTTGAAATCCAGATTTACAAGGCAGTTTTTGTCAAGATAATCATCATCTTCAAAACTCTTATATGGCAGTTCATATTAATGTTTTTTAGTTCCAGCTGTAACTGATGTTAATTTAAATAAAAAATATATCTGAATTGATTCTCTTCTGCTTATTTGCATTTTATTTCATGAAGGTTTTTGCATTATCAGTTTCATTTTTTCACTTCTGTAGTGCTCATGAAATAGTGTCAGGCATAGCTGTAACAAAGTCACCTGGTCTGTCATCCATTCATTTGATAATGAAATCCTGTCATCTTACAACATTTCTTCAGTAGGATTAGATATTATTGATAGAGATTTGCTTGCAAAAGGTGTTACAAATGCATCAGTGTTGTATGCTGAACAAGTATGTACCATATATGTAAGTCTAGTCCAACTGCAAACAACATAGACCCTGATTTTGCTGTGAGAAAGAGCACTGGTAGATGTTGTTTGTTATGCTAATTACAGCTAACAGACATTGACGTACACCAGTTTACTGAGAAGTGATTCTGTTTTGAAGGGGAGCTGCTGTTATGCCAGATGAATAACCCCATGTTCCCAGACTCTGACAGCAAGGATAAGCTACCTTTAGTACAATAATCTCTATGACTAGGCTATGATGCAGAGTCTGACAATTAGCTATTTGATATGGATTAATCATCTGAACTTAAACCAATTCTCACTTGTGCTGTGGACAGCCCCAAGGGTTACATCCTTGATGTTACCCTTGAGTGTCCTGACAAACTTCATGACACACAGTGTCTTTCAGCTAACTCTGGGGCAATGAGTGTTCAAGAGAATTGGATGAGCGAGTGATACCACAGTTCGGTGAGTGAACTGGTGAGAGGTGGCAAGTTCAATGAATGCACTGAAAATACCAAGTTTGTTCCAAACTGTGAAAAAAGGAACAATGCATGGTTTACTACTGCAACCTTCAGCTAGGAACGTGTGTCTCCGTGGTCCATCAGGAATCAGAGTTCACCAGACAGCATGCACATCTAGCTCAACAAAGATATGTGAAACAAGGCAGAGTTTGAAAAGGATTTCTTCAAGCCAATTAACAATTCTTCTTTTGGGAAGATCATGAAGAACGTGCAGAAGTGAATTTCAGTGGATCTCATGAGGTCTGATGTTAAGGAAGACGAGCTGCACTGCACTACGTAATTGCTGGCCTGGCTTTCAGAAGCAGAAAATATTTAGCAGCAACCTTGTTTTCATTTATTTTACAAAATCAAACCAGAAGTTAACTATCCCATCTATATGTGGCTGACATTCCTTGACCTCAGTAAGCTCCTCCTCATGTATGACTTTTACTACAGCCATTATCAAGGTATTTTATGGTGAAAAGCAGCCCAACTATACATGAACACCACCAGCCTGCTGCTGCAGATTGAAACTGCCAATGGGCTATTGCAACATGGCTGAAGATGCTGGCCTCCATGATATGAGTGAATACTGACATGAACTGTTTGCTGTACAGCGTGGCTTACTAGAAGGTCATAGGCAAGTTAAAAGATTAGTATTCTGGCCAGCCAATTGTTGAATTAGTTGGACTCCACCCCAAGAAGTACAGCATTCTGAAGGCTGACAGCATGGAGATCTGCAAAGTTAAGGGTGAAGTACAGACAGTAGTACAAGCCGACATTTAGCACTGTATCTAGTTGTAGAGCCTGTAGGAGAGACAATAGTTTTGCCACACTATGATTGCCATCTGCAGTGACCACCATAAGATAGGCATCTACCAAATCATTTCACTGGACACAAAACATAGATTGCCTCAGACAGCATCACAACAAGAGCATATGAACAATACCTCACTGTGCTGCTGTAACAGGACCAATTCACCACTTTGAGCTCTCTGTCTTCATCAACCAATGCAATGGGTAAGAACACTGAAGAGTGGTAGCAGTCTGTAGTTCTTTGCAACTGAAGCCTCAGCAAAAAAAGGAGCACCACTGCTATAAAGATGGTATGTAGATGGCTGACCTGGGATATCAGACAAAGTGAACTCCTTGAGCAACCACACAACGTCAATGGCTTGGCATTGCCTTCTTTCCAGCTCTCAACACATCTATGGGTACAGCACAGAGTTGTCCAGGAGTTTCTTCTCCGAATCGACTGGTCATGTGACTAATGTTACTGGCAGAGCCCACATCGCCATATCACAAATGGCAGCAGCAGGTTTTTACGTGCAAGCTGCATTACCCGACTGTTTAGGGCCACCACAATGGTAGGCAGTTGCCTACCCTACTCATTGTTATGCTTTACTGGCTTATTCTCCACAAACAACATTTCCTGACAGTACTGGTGCCCGAACAGCCGCTCAGCCAGAGAATGACAAAACCTTTACACAATACCTTGCAAATGGTATACACGTGCTTCACCCTGCCTCACCTGCACATTTTGCTTGTACATGAATTCTCCATAAACTCCAGTCAGGGTCAACCTGGAGCAGTATGAACCACCTTATAGATGCGTGCCAGCGCTTCGGCGACTTAGGAAGCCTCTTTGGTGGCAAAGACTTAAGCCTTAATGTAACTACTGGCATCATCAACCACTTTGCTTGTCTCGCCCATCTGTGTCTTCTGGCAAAAACAAGAACAGAGCCTGGTGCATCTCATTATGAGCTCGAATATCAAACCACAGCTGGGGAATTTTGAACAAAGCTGTCAGGTAAATATGCCAAATGGCCAGCTGTTTGATCCACTCCCTGGCAACATCTAGTAAGATTTGTGGCTTCTGTGATGTTTTTTTTTTTTTTTTTTTATAGCTGCCAAGCCTGACAATAAAACATCAGCTGATATTTTTGCAGCTCAGGCTATTGTGTATAAAAGTCGGACACTTGGGTTCACCACGAAGCTCGCCTTCCAGGTTACCAACAGTATAACGATGGGGTTTTGTACTGGACACAATGCAAAACTCGCATTCTTCTTCGCTAACATCCTGATTAACGTTTTCAGCAAGATGTTGGCCAAGCAAACGCTCGTTGGAGCTGTTCATCTGCGTTTTCGTGGCGGTTGCATTCTTCGTCGGCAGCTTTTGAGCTTATTGTGGAGAAGGGGTAGTTTCAGCCAGTGAATGCAATGGCATTAACAAGTGCCCCGCTGACCATGAGAGCAACATCGGCCTTTAGGCAACCATAATTCGCATGTCTTCTGTCAATAGGCTCAGCGCTGTGATGGCAACGGCTTTTGCTGTGTCTTCAAATCTAGGAGGCCAAGGTCGGTCAGTTTCATAGATAACAATAGTCTGGCAATCATGCCAATACGAAGACCACCTAATACTTCTCCAGGGTAATTTGTGTTTTCCAGATCAGTATGACAGAGACCAAATTATGTTCCATTTTCTGGAAAATTTCAGTCCTTAATATGCATTCAGAATCATCTTTTATTTGCACAATTGTTAATCAGTTTCCTTGTTCGATACGCCTGGCAGAAGACAAAAACTGAGCCAAATATTTATTGCTTTACACCATTCCCATTTTTGGAAAAAGCCAGATCGTTGAGTGCCATTTTTTCTTCAGCTGACCACATGACCCTATATTGATAAGCTCAATCACAATCAAATCTATCCCACCCCATATTGTATTTATATTACAATTTAGAGCCATGTGAAGCTGGAGTACAGAATTAGGGTAAATGGTGAAATGCCCATTTTCCACCATTTAAAAAGAGTTTGCCACTTTTGTCACTCAAAACTAAGGGACTGTCAGATTTACCCTATGCAATTTCAAATGTAGTCTTTGTGTCAAGGGCTCTGTAACACGATGACGTGTACGTTGCTCCATGTTCACTGACAACCATATTTCCAAACAACTTAACGAAATCCCGAATGGGAAAGGAAGTTGCCTCAGCAACTGCTGGCTTTCGGATATCAAGCTATCAGCCTTTTCTTGTGTAAGGCACACGGTAATGTGAACAAAATTAACAATGAAGTCTATAAACACAATAACTTGAATAATGAATCCCACGTTATGCACCAAATGTCTTGCACATTTTTTATACATTCAATGAATGTGTCTGCTGCAGTAAACTCGTCCATGTACACTACATTACAATAGCCAAGTATGCAAAAATAGGCTTTAGTCAGTTTGTGAGTATACGAGGAGCAGTAGGTAACCCATTTAGAAGGCAAGTGAATTCATAAAATGTGTTATCCGAACGAAAATTCGTAAGTAAAATCTGTGCAAAGCAATAATGGGAATAGAATAATATGCATCTTTTAAGTAAATGGAGGCAAACCAACAGTCTTTCCCCTTTTCTTTCTTCATTAGACTGATGGAAGAATGTAATGTTTCGCTCTTCAAGTGTCGCTTGCCGCCGCATCCAATGAAATTCACAGACCTGAAGAGAAGAAATATCTGCTCGATACGTGAAGATGTAGATAGTATTATTACATCGGAAGCTTGGCTAGCGAAGATCTCATCAATTTGGGATGTATGAAAAGCTTGCTCGTGCATGCGCTTTAAAGAGGTGTTACAGCCAACATTTTAGCTTTGAGGAGACGCCACATTACTAGATAGTTTTTGTAGGAATTCAACTTCTTGCTGCCATTACAACTGTTCATTTGGAGAGCACGGGTTATTTATCTGGGTCGTTAGCGACCATGTTTGTATCATGTGACTCTCGAGGCGAGGAGAGTGATACTACCCCTGCTGATTGAAATGACTGTTGTGCAATCCCATGAGCTCCAGTAACATGCTCAACCTCAAGGTCTTGAAAAATGTTGATACTAGATATAGTTGCAGTGGGTTACCTAGAGGACAGAAACCCTTTGTTCATCTCTCGCAAAGTCGTTCGATACAAAAAGGGCGATACTGCTCTGCTGATCGAAATTACGGCTCTGCAACCCCATGAATTTCAAAATGTTCGGTCTCGTGATCATGACCCTAGCTGTAGCGAGTTTCCTAAAAGAACAAAACCGTTTTGTCCATCTGTAACCGTGTACAGTTGGCCATAGTTTCGTGCAAAAAATCCATGTGCAACGGGAAGCTGGTTTTTGTTTTTGTATGCAGCGCATCATTCGCCACTATGGTAGCATTGCTGAGCAGTACACTAAAAATTTTCTATAGGAAGGAATCATTACAGTGAACTTAGTGCAATATAATGTCAACAGTGCTAATCCGATACCGATTGTGTTTTAAATGAGTCTTTAAAAACACGAAGGTAAACCTTGAACTCATGGAAAAACAACCCCAAAAATTAATTGGTTGTTACAAACACGAATTGACCATCACTTTGGATTTGCGTACTGACTATTAATGTGAGCTATGCATCATCTCGTTGAGTTTCTTAGAGTACGGAATTATTAGAAAGTCTCAGGTATCTGGCACATGTGAAATTCAGGATCTAAAAAAGAAAGTCGCAAGGGTTATTAATTTCCAATGTAATCTGAAGATGTAAAATCCAGGTCCCAAAATCACAACGTGGCAGAAATTGTGTTGTTCTACCAAGGGTCTGGAGGATGTAATACTTGGTCCTCTTGTTGGATTACAAGCATTTACAGTACACGGAATGTTCAGATACAATGTATGACAATTACATTTTCTGAGGTAAGGTCATTTCACACATTCATATAGAGCTAATTTGGTATGAAATTGGGTAATTCAGGATTTTCCCGTGTTAAATATCAATAGACCAACTTCAATATATCTAACTTTGTGGTAACTTGTTGTTGATTGTGTTAAATGGACAATGGTGTCGGCCTTATACCATGTCAACAAGTTCCAGGTGCTTGCCTATATGACAGCTAATCCCTACACCATCACAAGCAAGGTACACGCTTAGATTGTCAACCATGAGGTGGAAAAAAATTAATTGATACAGGAGAAGACACGTGCTTATCTTTACAGCACCAGTAATTAGGTAACAAGTATTAGTGATCCAATGGAAATTTTGAAGATAGTAGATTACACTAAGTGTTGACCATCAGGTGAAGCGGGCAATCCTTTTAGAAAAAATACAGTTCTAAGCTGTCTTTTGTCTGGGCAAAATGTAACCAGATTGAGCAACCAACTTTATATGAAAAAGTAATATCACTTTCTTTGCAAAATCAGTAGAAAATTGACTATTCTAAACAAAATGGGCACACAATCACTGTCCTAGATTACTTGTCTAACTGCTCTAGCATTTTAATATAAAGAGGATGTCCGCCAGGTTAGCAACCTAACTGATTTGGGCCTCATGTTAACTCTGGTGACAAAGGCCTCATGTTAACTTTGATGACAAAGGCTTCATGTTAACTTTGATGACAAAGGCCTCATGCTACTTTGATAACAAAGGCTTCATGTGAACTTTGATGAAAAACTTGTCCAACTTTGAATATGATTATTGCATTATATTAGGAAAGTGTTTTAAGTCTACGAATTCCGAACTAAATTACTATCAGATTCGGTTAGACGATACATAGTAGTAGAAGAAAATCAGGTTTCTAGATTTAATACCCTTTTCCCCTCCCTTCTCCCCTTCCCTCAGAACATATTTGTAACCAACCTGTAGCTTGACTCAAAACAGGTTAGAAAATATATTTATCAGGAGAAGACCCCTCACCCACTCCAAAACGTTATTTGTATTAACCAGGTTTCTAGATTTTAGACCCCCTTCCTCTCCAAAATATACTTGTCAGAGAAAAACCCCTCCCCATTTCAGATATTCTATAACAGACATATTTTTCGAACTATACATGTTTTCTGCCTGTGCCGATAGATTGCTGTAGCCCAGGCAGAGACTGTTGTGTTGCGATTGATAAATGTACATCATGTTAACTGGATGATGCAATAATAACTAAACTTGCATCACTCTCTCGTATTTGTCAGTTTTTGATTTTGCAAAGGGTCACGTGTATGTAACTTTACTAGAAAAACTGGAAATTTCCAGAAAAATCACGTAATTTGCAGACATTACAGAAATTTCACAGACGTTACAGAATTATCTGGAGAACGTGATTTAACGCTTGGGTATTGTTACAGAATCTTCTGGAAAATCACGTGATTTAGCGCTTGGGTATTATAACTGCGCCATAGACTTTTCTGGGAAATCAGCGTGGACTATATAAAGGCAACCAAATGTTCATTTGTGTTCAGTCCGCATAGATGTGTTTCGGTGGAAGCATGAGGTAAGTGAGATTTTTCTTAAAAATGTATTGCTTGACAGACTGGGAGATAGGTCCTCTGTTTAAACAAAGAACATTCTAGAAATTTCGTTCAGATTTTCAGAGGTAAATGGAAGTTCTTAAAGAACTTCTTTGCCAATAATTAATATTTCTACGGTAGCTACAAGAAATAATTTGTCATCGTATTTATACAAATAAAATTTAACTTTTCCGCTTACTTTTCGATGACATCCAAATAACTCTCTCATTGTTACCCAGTTGATATAATACTTATAACCTTTTGCAAAAACCTTCAAGCGGTTTAGGTCAATATTTATTTTTGTATACTTTTCTTGACTGATTGGATCGTGAAGATTACTATATTTTTGTCCGAGATTGTCTCACAACTTCTCAAGATAATCAAAATATTTGCTGTCATCTGATTTAATACGCGAGAGTTTTATTCTGTCAAATTTACTAAAACAAATACCTGAAATTTCATCATTAAATTAAAACTGTAGAGGCTGGCCGTTAATCATCAACACCTTAACCTTACTATTAACTCCATCAGCTAATGTTAAACTTTCAAACATTATTTCTAAAGTTTAGACAAAATTATTGGCATAGTGTCCAATAGCTAGTGTATTAATCCCGTCCTCGCAATAGCGTTTGTCATCAAAATAACTTAGTCCACGTTTTATCATTGTATCTGTTTCAAGTTTGTGATGATTTGATCTAATAACATTTGTTTTAATAAAGCTGACATTATTGTTTAGTGCTGCTTTAAAATCATCAAATCTCATACATTCTATTACATACCCACGAGGAATACCTTTTGCTTTCTATGTCAGTTTATCGTCATCTAAAATTACGGCGTACATTTTACTTCTTAGTCCGACAAATTCCTTAACTGGCTCAAACATAAATTCGTCCTTAAATTTACCAATAACTTTATTGTTAGTTGGATCATGAGATCCACTACTTGCTGGATAATCCGATAAATCAAATAGGTCACGGTGGTCATAAATATTCTGGTATACATCTTCACATTTTACATCATAAACTAGCGAATCTGTATCTGTAAAAAAATAAATTTGAATCTGGCCAGACTCTCTTAACAAATCCGTAGTGAAAATTGTACATCAACCACTTTGATATGTCTAATACCGATGCACCAACGTAAATAGGCTTATTTCACTTTAAATTTGTCTTTCGTCGCTGTATTGCAACAAGATTTTCATTAAATATTTTCATACTGCCAAAACCGTCATCGTTAACTAATTTATTCCTGCGATTTATGTCGTTTACAATCTCAATATTTACGCGTTTTCTGATATTTTCCATTGTCTTACCAAACACGGAATTGTTCATAAATTTAAAGAAGTTTTTCTCAAATTCTGTTCTAGAAGTTGCGCGACGTCTGGTATTTAAATCAATATAATCTGCCATCCATCGTGATTGATTAAATTTTAAAACTTGATGAACCTTCCTAATGACTATTCCAGCATCCACTGCTTGTTTTAAATTTTTGTAATGTATCACGTAATTCCGTTTACTGAGTAAATTTGGAACTAACTTATTAACAATCGAATTTTTTGCTGTAGTCGCTGCCTGTTGTTCAGGTGATAATAAACTATAATCGATCATCATTGACTCTGCACAAAACGGATAATCATTATGTAGGTTGTGCAGTGACTCAGGATAATCGAGATCAACTTCAATAAAATAACTGACATTTTCTGGGACATTTTTTTCTGTTTCACTAAGAAATTGATCTGGAGTTATCCAATGAAATCCACTACACGGCTTTATCTCTGACATTGCCCAACCATACAAATAATTAGTGTTCAGATACATAATATAATTTGACGATACATTTTTATCATAATTTTTCAGATATTTATTATTAGCTACCGCATATTTTTTTGATATAACGCTAATTCCGCCTCTGATTCCTTTTTCAATAAAATTGAACATATCAACATCTGTCAAGAAATCCAGATCTATCTTACTTGTTTTTAGCAGAGCGTCCCAGGATAGTCCTGGAGCGGAATAATACCAACAAGGATCTAATCCATAATTTTCATGACTAACTTTACGAAAACTCTCGAAAACATCTGCTAACAATAATACACCTGTTTTCAAGCATAAATCATGATAGTCACCAAATGTTTTACAACCAAATTTATTCCAAATATCTTGTGCATAACTATATTTATCATCTGATATACCTTCGCCTTTTAGCTGCGAATAAAATTTGTCCCTGTCAGGCAGAGAAGTTTCATCAAATCTGCTTCAATCGTCTAGGTATTCGTAAGGAAAAATACCTTTTCTTGTCAGATCGACGTAGTTTTCACGAAAGCAACTTTTTAGATTATTGAAACTCCTGCAACCTTTTACAAGCTCATCTAATGACGCTGCCATAAATTGCAGACTGTCAATGAAACGTAATTTGCCAAGAGTAACTGACATATACTTTCCTAATTTGTTTGGAATACATTTTATAGTGTTTAGTTTAGATTTAATTTCCTCATTGCCAAAAGCTTCTACAATGATATGACTATCATAACCACGAAAATTATGTAAAACAACTGGAATAAATCAGGCGCATGGAATTTTAAATTACAGTTGTTATGAGCTGCCCCGCGATACTGACCGGTCAGGTGACAGTGATCGCGCACTTTATCATCACCTAACAACTTCTCACGAATATGACAATTAACTGCATTATCAAAATCAAGTTGTTGTTTGGATGTTATTTTCATTGGAGCTGTTTTGAATAACCTGTTGGAAATTTTATGAACTTCATCCATGAGATTTTTAAATAGCCACACGGCCGGACTTTCAGATTCGCCACGATATAACTTT
The DNA here is from genome assembly GCA_016617855.1 of Megalonaias nervosa. Lineage (NCBI taxonomy): Eukaryota > Metazoa > Mollusca > Bivalvia > Unionida > Unionidae > Megalonaias > Megalonaias nervosa. The sequence goes on from JAECUM010002223.1 coordinate 27,282, forward strand.
ACTGGAGCAGACATTTTATCATTAGCACAACAAACTACTTAGTAGGAAACCCCGCAAGGAACATGTTGTATTTTTCTTGTACTCGATTTATTTGGATTATTTTCTGCTCCAGCCACAGGAACAAGTAGACACTCAAAATCTGTATAAATAACAAATGGAATACTTAGCTTATGATTATAATTTTAAAATTTTAATACTTTTTCTTTCTCTGTTGGCATTGTTATTTTTTGAACATTAACACAATATTTAACATGCTCTTGCAGTTTTTCATCGCTAGAAAAACCGTGTAAACATCTGTAACAGAAATATTTCTTACTTTTATCTTTGTTATACTGTCTGCCAACTAACCCGTTAAAGTTTTTTATCCAGCAATAATGTCCTTTATAAAATAAATTTATTGTCAACTGCGTAGCAGTCGCTGAGATGTATCTCGGGTAAACATTTTCTCGCTCATGTAGTCCGAAAACATTTACTGAAATATTGTTTTGTTTTTCTAACTTTGGTATCTGATTTTCTGCCAATGGAAAAGTTATTCCGTCAAAATCCAATTCGTTTCTGTACGGCAAATATTTTTCAACTTGGTTGGAGTTACAATTCTGAGGATGTCTTGCAGACAAAATTGCCCAACGGAAACACTCATTGTCGCTGTTTTTGACATTTATACAACATTTTTTGTTTTTAATTTTTTTGGGGAGATCAACGTAAGAACTACCGCGAAGTACGTTATATTTCATTGTGTGAAATAAAACCTCAGTAATCATCTCAAATTTCCAACCTGATCCTGATGTGATAAATTCCTCAAGCTTCTTGTTAATTTCTTGTTGTATTTCATTGGCAACTGTGGCAATATTTGTTCCAGTTAATATTTTTCCTGATTTAGCTGTTAAATATGGCTCGGCAATTTCGCTGTCGAAATTTGTATTTTCAAAAATTATATCAAGTACATCTTTTTCGATTGCATGTAACTTTGATAAAATTACATGATACTGCACTATTAGCTTGATATTTTTGTGAATTGCAAATTCTTGAGTTACAATCGGTTGTAAAAGATGAAATAAATTTGTGGAGTTAAAATTTGCTAAAACACTTTGATTATCAAATATATAACTTTTATCATAGCCCGAAAATGGCACAGCAATTTTTTCTGCTTTTATAAGGCTCTTTTTTGGCAAAATCTCGCAATTTTAACATTATGTATAATATTTTTTTATTTAATTGGTTTTGATTTATTTTTCAATTAGAAATATAAATTTCTTATAAGTATAATGTCAGAAAATATAACAGCAGAGGAACAGGAAGAATATCACATACACCCTAAGTATAACGAGTACGCTGGAAATGCACTTCGTTCGGTTATTCATCTCGGATACGGACGACCTTTTGGTAAAGCAACACCAGCTGGTTATAAGATTAGTGTAAAGGGAAATGACACAGAAAGAGTCTAAATGTTTAGAAACGATTTTATTTATACATTATTTTGTGGAGAAATTTCAGCTGGACGGCGAGTCTGCAGAGAAAACAGCTCAGTTACTGATGACAATATTGAAAACTTGTCTTTACAAAAAGAATTTCAACCTCACCCTGTGTTTGATTTGTATGAGGCCTCTGACAAAGGAATTATTCGAAATAGAGGAACGATAAAAGTATTAGGTAATTTGCAAAATGGCGGATATCTCAAAGCAAATGTTCGAGGAACACTAACTGATCAAGTTAGTTATTTAAACCATCGTTTTGTCTACGAAACTTTCAAAGGACCAATACCAACTGATTTGGTTATTGATCACCTTGATAAAATTAGAACAAACAATCGTCTAGAAAATTTAGATTTAGTTACATCTCAAGAAAATACTAGACGTGGAAATGCTGGTGGTGCTAGATCTGCTAGACCAGTAATTTCAGTAAATACTGAAACAGATGAGGAATTAAAATTTAAATCAATTTATTCTGCTGCTAAGCACCATAAAATTGACAGCAAATCAGTGAAAGATGTAGCAGATGGCAGAACTAAATCGGCTACATCAATCTTAACCTTTGATAGGATCGTCTTTACATATGACGATTACTTATATTTTCTAACTCACTTTTGGTAAGACAGTTGTGAGCAAACATTAGAACATCATTTTTGTTAAATTTTAGCGTCATTACTGCCCTGTCATTAAGTTTATTTTTTTTCTACCGCTGTCAGGAGAATTTTGTTAGGTTCTCCTTGCATGACATTAATGTCAACAGAATAAAAATTGTAACCCGACAAATATTTTCGCACTGCCTCAGCTAATTCTCCGTAATTTAATATAATAACCCTCTGATGATACTTTATTTCGTCAGTCATTCTATTATTATATAATTAGATAAAAATATATTATAATATGAATCTGATGAAACGGCTTGCTGATATATACGCGGACGACAATTTTACAGGGGGAGACGGTATCAAACGAATCTATCGTCAGTGACTTTGTCACTGCAGTTTTTGTAACAATAAGAAATAAAATGCCAGCTAAAAAAAGAAAACAAGGCGTCCTCGAGCACGGACGACAAAGTCGTCGAGAAAAACAAAGCCGTCGAGGGCAGCAAAACAAGGAGGAATCATTCCTTTCGCTCCAATTTTAGCAGGGTTAGCAAACAGTCTGATTCCAAATCTGTTAGGGATAGGACGTGGACTAACATTACCAGGTACCAGACGGTGTTGAGTAATTTTGATATAATTGAAAAATTGAATGACATTGTCGGATTTCGTGGAGTATACTCTAACGACAAATTAGATAATGTGCCAGCAGGTGGTTCGTGTGTAGTCAATATACAGGGCTTCAATGACGGATCTGGCACACATTGGGTGGCTATTTACGATAACAATTATTTTGATTCGTTCGGACTTCCTCCGAGCGATCTTATAAAAAAATATATTTTTAAGAAATTTGAAAAAATACGTTATTCGTCTAATCAACTACAGCCGATTGGGACAACCGCTTGTGGTTATTATTGTCTTATGTTTGTTCCTTTGACCATTTTCGGATATTATTAAGATCGTTAAGTTTTTCTTCAAACATATTTTTTAATAAACTCAACAAGTTCGGAATCATTTATTTTTGACATAGCCTGTTTTCTATAAAATCTTATAGTTTCTTCAATAGGCATTATTTTTATAATACTTTCTTGTATCATTTTTTGTTCCTCAGTTTAACAAACTTTCTGTCTACTTTTTTAACTCGTCTTGATCAACTGTCGTTCTTGCTATCGCTTGTTGAAGCGCAAGAGGATTGTTCATTAACCTGTCAAATTCAGCTTTTCGTGCAGCGGGATCAGCAATGTTTCTTACAAGTTCAGTTAAAATTTTTCTGGTTTCTTCTTTTGGTTTTTCTCCGAATAAACCTAACAAGCCTTTTTCTTGCATTTTCTTTAGTTCTTCTGGAGATATTGTTGATACTTCTGGCTGTTTGCCAATTAATGTTTCAGTAACAGGTTTAAGAAAACTAGCAACTGCTTCTTCTGCTTTAACTTGTCCCTGGCGAGCTTCTTCTACTTTTTTCTTAAAAGCAGCTCGAGTTGTAACAAATTTCTTTAGTAATTCGATTCTTTGCTGACGTTCGTCCATTATTATTTTATATATGTTGCTTATAAAATTTACCTAGAGAAATGTGTCAATACAACAACGAAACATCTTAGCTGGATCACGTGCGAGTTTATCAAATAAGAACAAATTGTATTTGTCTTTGGTTGCCATGTGATATAATTCAATAAATTTATCTTTTGTTACGTCACCGCACTGTTCGTTTGCAATATTTCTTACGTCAACATTATCTGTTCCGGGAAATAGTATAAAACATCCCATATTTCGCAATAAATCTATCAACGTTGTAAAATCCCTGAACAAGGTAGACAGAATTACATATTTTATTACGCGATAGTGAAAAGTACGACCTTATTTTATTCATTTCCTCGTTGTTCAGCGGAATATCGTCAAACACAACTATTTTATGTTCAGACGAAATAAGTTCATTTACTGGAATTAATTCCTCTGGTTGTTTGATCATAAATATATCATCACCGGCATTAAGCTCATCACGAAGTTTGCTGTTATAATCGCTTAATAATTCGTATTTATCCTGTTGTGGGTTAATTGTGTAAATATATACTCGATCGTAGTTGAAGATGTTGTTGAGTAAAAGATTTAATAACAGATTTGTTTTACCAGACCCTGTACTACCAAGGATGAGGTAATGGCAATCTGGAAGTTCGTCGTTATGTTGGTGTTTGATTAGCCATTCTGTATCAAAATTTAATATCGACAGATTATAAAGTAAGTTGACATAAAATTGTCAAACAATAAACAAATAATGAGCTATTACACAAAACTTGGAACAATATTAGGAGATTCGTCAACTGCAAGTACAACAATAACAGACGGCAGTATTGATTTATCAAGCTACTTAAAGAAAGCTAGTGACACAATGAAAGGCAATTTGTTCATGTCAAATCAACGAGTATTAGGTTTAGAAACAGCGTATCCGCCAATAAATGTCGCTAATACACAAGCTGTTAGTTATGCACAACTAAAATCTGTCGACGACAACAAGTTGTCGTTGACAGGAAGAACTTTAAGCGGTAACTTAGATATGTCAGGAAAAAAAAATAATAAATTTGGAGACCGGGTATCCACCAGCAAATTTAAATCAAACTCAAGCGGTAAGTTATTTACAGTTGAAGTATGTAGACGGCAACAAGCTTGACAAAACAGGTGGGATACTTACAGGTAGTATTAATATGTCAGGTAAAAAAATTATTGGGTTGGAAACTTCATACCCACCAGCAAATGCAGATAATACGCAAGCGGTAAGTTATGCGCAGATAAAATCAGTTGACGATAATAAACTTAACAAAGCCGGTGACACAGTGACAGGTAACCTGATAATGAGTAATAACTCAAAAATAACTGGATTGCCGACAACCTCGCCAACGTCCGACTCGGATGCTATTAGTTATGGTCAGTTAAAAGAAGAACTTAATCCTTATTTTAAAAAATCCGGTGGACTAGTGACAGGCAACATAAACATGAGAAGCAACAAAATAACTACGACATATGTTCCAGTTAGCCCTAATGATCTAACAAATAAAGCGTATGTTGACAGTCTGTCTAGTGGTATAAAACGAACTAAAAACAATGTTGGAGACATTCCAACACTTTTTAGGGCAACTGACAAACGAGCTGGGTTTGAGGTAAGCGCATTAGCATATTATCCTGAAAATTATCCTTATTACGCTTTCTCTGATAGACACGAATGGACGAATAATGGAGACGTTGAAAATTTTTGGATCAAAATTAAATGTCCTACTGCAGTTGCTATTTGGCAATTTCATTTGCGTGGTCGATTAAACTCTGGTGTTGGCCGAATTTATAATTGGCAATTGGAAGGATCAAACGATGATATCGACTGGACAACATTATATAGTACAACAGACACATATATTTCAGCAACACAATATTTTACGATTCCGACAGAAAATACAGTTAACAAGTACTTGTATTTTTGAGTTCATGTTTTCGCTGCTGAACGTCCGTTTCCAGGACTGACAGTATTTCAAATATATACACTCGATGATCACATTTAATCTAGTGCTATAAAATAATGTCAAAACCACAAATTATAACTGTTGCAAGAGAATTTTATGATATTTTTAACCCTAAAATAGATGTTGGGGGACCAATCACTATCAGCACATGTAATAAATACCACGAAAAATTTTACAATTACAATGATAAATTCTCCATTGTCAGAAGAAGAAAAATTTTTTATTCTTGTTATGTATATGCGAGGATCACAACTGAAAAAAAAGCAATAGAAAAGTTTGATATTATAAGCAGATACTGTCATCCTGATGATTGTCTAGAAGAGCAAAAACAAGTTGAAATTATATTTAAAAAACATATTACTCGAGCTTGACTTTAAAATATAGATTTGATAATAAAATCAGACTTAATAAAAGCACGAGCTTATGGTGAAAAAACACTGGAGGAAAGACGAATAAACGAAAATCCTAACCGTCTTGACAATATAGCGGAATCTAAAATAATAGGAGTAAAAAGAAATAGAGATTTATATAATAGTTTTTTTTAAAACGAAACATTTTTAAGTATCTCGGCATGTATTACCACGACAAAGAAACCTTAGTTAAAATCGTTACTATGACCCCAGACACGGAGTTAATTATTAAAGTGTACGCAAACGCAATTATGCCAATGATACGTAAAAAAGACCCAGAATTTGATCCGATTATTGTTGACATGTTTCTAAAAATAATCAAAGATTTTGACAATGAAATTAGTTATCTTAGTGATGATGAGCGAGAAACTTTTTTTGATAAAGTCGACCAAACAAAATTGAAAGTAAAGTCTGATTCTTATTACAACATAGGTGAAGCAGATGCTATTCCATTTCCATCAATCCAGCGCTCTAGACAATTATCATTACGAAATTATTACAATGAGGTGGAGAAAATATTCACAGAACCATACGAAAAATTATTGATTAAAGTACTATTTTGATTAATTTTTACATTACTGGACTAAAATCACTCCAAAAATTAATGCTAGCAAATTTCGTAGTCGCATATGCAATTATCAGACAACATCTTATTCTCAAAAATTTCACGTTAAATCAGTTGAGTTTAGTATTAGGGTATATTGATGAAACAGAAAGCGATTACAGTAATTTGGTAAATGAATAAAATTTGTACGAACGTGAAGTAGGAGACACGTTTGATTCATTTACTTGGTTAAAGAAAATTGAGGTACTAACAGACGAACGATATAAAAATACTTCGTCAGGTGTTTATGATAAATACAAAATTTTTATGGCTGAAAATAGTAAATTTCGTGAATTTCTTGATTTGTTTGCTGGTACTAGAACTTTTACTGTTGTGTAAAAAATATTGTATAATGAAAAAACAGATCATCGATTTCAATCATATTTCAGAAGAAATTCGAAAACAAGATGTTGACGCTCTAATGCAATATTACAGATATTATCATAAAAACCTCTGGTGTGTGATACAATGTTATAGGTATTACAATAAAATACTTCGAGTAATATCATATTTGCCACTGCTAATGACCACTTCTGGCATAATATCAAGTGGAGCATCATTAAATCCTTTTCTGTTAATTATATCTGCTGTCGGTGTATCTCTTTCAACAGCTTGCAAAAAGACTGAGCCCAGGCTTGAGACGAAAAAAAAGCTTGTAAAAAAGCAGTTATCACTTACGAAAAATTACTTGAGCAAATACGATCTTATTTGCGAGGTGTAAAATATGATATGGACGATTTAATACGCGAGTTCCGTATTATTGACAGTATGTTAACAGATATCATACCAATGAGGGTAAGAAGATATGAAAAAGATTATCATAAAATATGGTTATAGTTTGCTTGATAAATAAAACCAGCTTTTTAGGATCTGTACCAGTATATTTTATTGAGAGTGGAAAAAAAGACATTTTATATGAGATAAATCTTAAAGTTATGGAAACATCATCTTATCTTACTACTACAGCTACCGCTGAAAAATTTGATAATTAACAAACAAATATAAATTGAGTACCATTTACCTCATCGAATTATGAAAATCTGAACGAAATTTCTAGAATGTTCTTTGTTTAAACAGAGGACCTATCTCCCAGTCTGTCAAGCAATACATTTTTAAGAAAAATCTCACTTACCTCATGTTTCCACCGAAACACATCTATGCGGACTGAACACAAATGAACGTTTGGTTGCCTTTATATAGTCCACGCTGATTTTCCAGAAAAGTCTATGGCGCAGTTATAATACCCAAGCGCTAAATCACGTGATTTCCCAGAAGATTCTGTAACAATACCCAAGCGTTAAATCACGTTCTCCAGATAATTCTGTAACGTCTGTGAAATTTCTGTAATGTCTGCAAATTACGTGATTTTTCTGGAAATTTCCAGTTTTTCTAGTAAAGTTACATACACGTGACCCTTTGCAAAATCAAAAACTGACAAATACGAGAGAGTGATGCAAGTTTAGTTATTATTGCATCATCCAGTTAACATGATGTACATTTATCAATCGCAACACAACAGTCTCTGCCTGGGCTACAGCAATCTATCGGCACAGGCAGAAAACATGTATAGTTCGAAAAATATGTCTGTTATAGAATATCTGAAATGGGGAGGTGTTTTTCTCTGACAAATATGTTTTGGAGGGGAAGGGGGTCTAAAATCTAGAAACCTGGTTAATACAAATAACGTTTTGGAGTGGGAGAGGGGTCTTCTCCTGATAAAATATATTTTCTAACCTGTTTTGAGTCAAGCTACAGGTTGGTTACAAATATGTTCTGAGGGAAGGGGAGAAGGGAGGGGAAAAGGGTATTAAATCTAGAAACCTGATTTTCTTCTACTTACATAAAGGGACTGCTAATCCTCGGATGATGAAAATAATCTAATCGCAATGTAAATTTATATATTTATTCTGATTTTTCCATCTAAATTGTAAAGGTTGTTTGAATGTGAATATTTTTTGTCGTACAATTGCAAAGTAAGTGGAAATAAAAATAAAAAATAAAACATAGTGTCAATTTTTTGCGTAAATAATATATTTAAAGTTTCACACTTGACCAGTACATTGGACCAGACTTCTTTATACATATTTTATTTAATACATCTGAAATTTTACTCGTAACCAAACTACTTAACAGTTTAAATTTATTTCACAGTCAACATCGAAGATGTGTTTTTTGTTAGGTAAATACCACAGAGCTTTGCTGAGCTAATCAGTGTCCCTCACAAAATGTTTACTCTCAAAATAATGCGTTTTACCGACTTTCTTTTTATCTGTTGATCTAAAGCATCGTGTTCATCGCTTTGGTAGGTATACTAGACTGACAGCACGCGCCACGTGCTGCACGTGGATACATGTAAACCCCTTACGGGTATGACAATGTCAGCGAAGGTAACGATGTTTTTCATGACATTTTAGTAAGTCGTGCCATCATGAAAGAATATAAGTGGCCGTTTTTTTTTTTGTAACTATACTGAACACGAAGACTAAACGTTCTTGATGGGTATTACTGTTGGCCGTTTGGTATCTTCATATGTCATTATTGCATCATTATTTTTTTATACTAGAGTTTGACATTTTGTTCCTGTGAAAATATGATAATAGTGTTTATTTTTTGCCTTACATTTCTTAGTAATTGTTGTTTGTTTTTATCTATGATCTAAACGCCAAACTCCAGTGTTTTTTTCGGCTCTATGTTCAGTAATGGGTGCATTTTTGAAACAGAATTCGGGAATAATAATATATCTGAAAAAAAAAAACCCCGAGACTCATTCAAGAAGCGAAATATGGCGGACACTAATGATCATATACAGATGTGCATATTATTTAGTAATTTTTTGTTCTCAAGATATTAGCCTTCCCCTTCATCCACCGAAGTGCTAATGCTAAGGGTGTTCATATACTTTCAGATACGTTTTAGGGGTATACGAGGTGGGTTAATTTTAAACTCGGGGCTAGGAAATTTTTCCATCAATTTCAGCTTCAAAACCCTGGCACCATTAAGAGACGAACCATTTAATGTGTTGGGGGGTAGCAGGGAATTTCTTTAGAACTAGGATTTATGTTTTACGTCTCTTTTACCGTGAAAGTTTTTTTCTTCCTGCAAATATAATGTATATAATGTAGATGGGTTTTTCTCAGAGCAAGAATATTTCTTTCAAAACTATTTGTGGTTCAGAAATAAAAAAAATCATATACACCCGTTAGAAAATGAAATAATGAATCACAATTTGGAGCTGTTGGTTTTGATAAACCCTAGAATTATTGTGGCAGAAATATTGTAAACTTTGTATGGGATCCATCAACCTCGCCCCATCATGACAGAACAAGAGTTGATCAGTGGATCAATCATTAGTTTATTTGTTTAGACAGCATCTACAAAGTTTTTATAGCATGTTTCATCCAATGAAAGAAGGGCGTGTTTCATTTTTATAAGAGCTTTTCAACTCCTTTATCCTAGTTGAAAATTGTTATATTTTAATGTGTTGTTACACATAGTGGTTAATGTGATCATATTTACTCTTGCTTTTGTTTTCATTTGTCAGATCTCTAATATGCCAGCCAATGTTCGAGAGACCAGTGTCTCTGCAGAGCGACCATCTGGCACAGCCAGGCTCCCACGTCATGAAGATGTTGTCATCAGTGGAATTTCATGTCGACTGCCACAGTCAGACAACATGGAGGAACTGAGACAAAATCTTATCCATGGAGTTGACATGGTCACGGGATCAGGTATGATTTCAAGAATTTCTGGACCATATTTTTGCCAACATTTGTCTCCATTCCCATTGCCTAAAGCTGTCCACTTTTCCCATCTGTAGGGTAAGCATTCCCAATCAGAACTTTGAAAAAATGTGCCCTTTATTATACTAGTGTTAAGAGAGAAATTATTATTACAAGTGTAGCAAGAATCTAAATAGTCAAAACAGCCTATGCTAGTGAATAATTTAAATGTTCTAATATCTTGTTATTTGTCAATTTTTGTATGAATTAACAATGTGAAAAAACACACAAATCCCAAATTTCAAATTTGAACATTTTACTCACAAGTATTCCCAATTCCATTGACCTCATTTTCAAAATAGTTGAAATATCCCTGGACTTGATCTTTTCAGTTAAAGATTTTTTTTAAGTAGTAATGGATGGGCTGGTGAGAGAATCGGTACTTGTATGTAACTTGGCTACATCAAAGAAGGCTCATATTGATTCCTAACAGTTGGTACATGGCTAATTTCACTGCACATTTTGCCATCTGTTCTTCTCCATAAGATGTTTCAGAAAGGAAAGCTGTGTGAATATGATCAGAAACATCATGGACCTGTATCAGTAAATTTCATTATATTATCCAATTAAACAGTACACAAAAGCAGTGTTCTATATACAAGATTCTTACACATGCATCACATTACAACCAGTCCACAACCATGAGATTCTCCATTTGGATTGAAAAGTTGATTTCCTAGCATTTTCCAGGTATAAAATGCAGGAGTCATTCAGCTTGCCTTTTTTACCATTGGTTGATCAGCCATCATGCAAAACATTTACTAGTACAGAAAATGAAAGTTTAAACAGGGGTCACACTACCAGATGAAGTGGGTGGCTAAGTCCCCCTCCCCCCTACAAATGTAAACTTCTTCTGTTAAGAAAGTAAAAACAACTTCACCCTGTGATTTTTTTTATTTAAGCTAAGTGATGGTACTTCATTGGCTTGTTGGTTACAGTGTTGTAGCACCAGGCAAAATGTAGAGATACAAACTAAGCAAGCAAAACAAACCTTTGCACATTCATAGGCAGATGTTTTAATATCATTTTGTTTATTAACCCTTTCCTGTCAAGTTATTATTTATTATTGACAAATTTTATTTGGTGATGAAAACGTACCAACAAGTGTTTTGGACTTAAAACATCAATAGTTAAACAATATGTGTTTCAGGAATAGAATCAGTGAAAGCACTTTCTAAATATATTTTTGAAGACTTTAACTGTCATGTTTGCTTCATTTTTTTTCATAGAATCGGTTTGAAAATGAATGACCCTGTCAAGATGTAATAATTGCAGACATTACTAGCTCAAGGAAGTTCCTTTTCGTTAGTCTGTCGGTCTTTGTAATACATTGGGCACATAAATGAAGGAAAATATTTAATTTGTAGAAATCAAAGTCTTGTGTGATAGAAAATTCGACTATAAAGTTTACAAATTTAGGTCAAAAACATATGGAACATTGCTATTTTGTGTAATTCTAGAAGACTTTTAAGGTCAAGGTTGTTTTCCCCATCTCTCATTTTATTGGAAATTAAAACAAAATCAGCAAAACCTGTAATATTTAACCACTGCATGTTATTACAAGCATGAAGACAAATATTAATAGTATACATTCACAATCCTATGTGTTTTGTTGTATGAAAGCAAGAAAGTGAGATCACTAGAAAGTGAGTGTGGTCATATTAAGAGAATCCCTGTTTTAATAGATGCATCCACATGATGTGTTGTGTCATATTGGTTGTGTGCTGATTCAGCTGGAAAGCAGGATCTAGTTCATTCATATATTGACTTTGATGCCTCAGATCATTGTGAGTGAACAACTAAGGTAATGTTTTATCAGCAACGATGAACTTAAATTTCTGATTTTTAATGTTATTAAAGTTTATTACTGTTCTCAGTCTCCACATAAGTGTATGAAAAGTTATATATCATAACTGATTGTAACTGATAGGAATTCCTAGTTTACATAATTGTAATGGGTATAAATAGTTAATAAACTACAAGAAGAACAAGTGATTTTGTCTGCTTATCAAAATATTGCCAAAAGATTCACATTTAATTTTGAATCAACTCACTAAACATGTATTTGTAAAGTTCAATTGGCTCGTACATAACATCAGTGAACACTGGTTTGAATGGATGAATACTGGTATGAAGACATCTGTACCTGGTTTGAGTGGATGTGCACTGATGTGAAGATGCCTGTACCAGGTTTGAATGGATGAAAACGGTGGTGTGAAGACATTTGTATCTGCTCTCATGTGCATGTTATAGGATTTGTTTCAAAGTAGCTTAGAAATGGTTTAAACTGAAATTTTCCATTTAACTTTAGAAACTAACAAATTATTTTCTTTAAGTGGCATTTAAGTATTTTTACTTATTTGTAACAACAATACTTTAATCTAGTTACTCTGATTAGTTGAAATTAATTACAATGTATAGTCACTGCTGTGGTATTTTTATGTTGTACATACATCCAAACCGATGGGGATCTAGGTTGATTTTTACTACTCTTAAGCTGCTTTATTAGTAATTGATGGTGGAACTTTTTGGACAGTGTTTTAAGCAAGAGATCAAACACTTGTACTTTAATAACTGATTAGTAGCTTACTAAGCTTTGTGTTGCTGCCTTTGTTGGTTCCCTTTGATGTTGAGTACTAGTGATTTATCTTTACAGATGTTCGATTTGTGCTTTCAGAATTGGTAGTACTGATCTAACCATTGAAGTGACCGTTATTTGTAGTCCTCATAATTTTGTTCTTTTGTATTCTTTATTTCTGGAATTTATGTTTAATCCATAAAATTAAATACCTACACAGCTGCAAACTTTGAAGGCAAAACCACAAACTTAATTACCCATGAGAATGTTTTTTATTTATTTCTTCAAAGCCATGAAAATTGAGACCAATGAAAATAAATAATGCAGTATATATGAGTACAGACATTTCCATTGAACAAACCTCACTTGGAAATAAAAATAAATGAAAATTGAAAAGTATAGCAAGTATATGGACATGGATAAAGTGCAGGTTGAGCAAGCTAGATTCGTTGTTATTGACACTATCAGATTTCTAATAGAATTCTAAGAGATTGTGCCCTGGATGATAGCATTTTTACATTATTTAATCTTCTTTAAATCCAGATATTTTAAACATTTTACAGAGATTCTTTAAATATAATTAAGCTTTTGAACAACTGTAAGGTACACAGTGGTTTTCTCTATATTTTTGTTGTCATAAAAACCCTGCTAGAAATTGGTTGTCTGTTTTTGAGTGGATATCTACCTTACAATCAGAATTTGACCTATTTTGCAGATGAAAATAGGTTTGCCAAGCGAAGAGGAGTCCTGAAAGATATAACAAAATTTGATGCCTTGTTTTTCGGTATCCCTCCAAAACAAGTGGACGTGATGGACCCTCAGCTAAGGTTGTTACTAGAGGTCACTTATGAAGCTTTCATTGATGCAGGTAATTGTATGTGATAAGTGTTTATTTTCCTGTTTGTTTCAGTGCAGATACAATTGATTTGCTCAGGTTGACAGATTTTGCATGTTCATCAAATTGGTCATTAATTTATGACTTTCTGCATTTTTTCTTCACAAAATGTTTGCTACTTTCAAGATAAAATAGTGCTCATACAAATTTTTGTTGGTTACTTTACCAGCTTTACTGCAGCCCACAGCAATGTTATAACATAAATGACCTGAATGAGATATTTCTACTGTTGCACCTGTGGTGAAGAGTATTCTTATTGTTTGACTCTTTATACCTTATATTTATTTCAGGTATAGATCCCCACAAATTTCGTGGCAGCAGGACTGGTGTGTTTATTGGTCTGGGTATCTCGGAGGCTCACGAGGGGTGGGGATCTGATCCAGACAAACCCAGAGGTTATGCTGCATGGGGCTGTACAAAGAACATGTTTGCTAACAGAGTCTCATTCACCTTCAGTCTTAAAGGTTATAATTTCTGTTTTCATTTGTTGTGGAGAATCCGGGAATTCCCATCTTCTTTCTTTTTTGTCCCGTCTGTGCCAGCAGTTGTTGGAACTTGGTACAGTAAAACTTTATATGAACAAGCTCAGCTATAAGCGACCACTTGTCACTTACAAGCAAAATTATTATTCATTGATTGATTTTCATATATAATGGCATCTTTCATGAGTGGCCATATTCTAAATGTAATGAGAGACCATGACTATTTTTGCTACATGTGTTTCAGTACTTCAGTGAATGACCATATTGTAAAGCCAGATATAAACACATCAGTGAATGACCATGTTGTAAAGCCAGATATAAAGAATACAGTGAATGATCATATCGTAAAGCTAGATATAAACACTACAGTGAATGACCATGTTGTAAAGCCAGATATAAAGAATACAGTGAATGATCATATCGTAAAGCAAGATATAAACACTACAGTGAATGACCATATTGTAAAATTAGATATCAACACTACAGTGAATGACCTTATTGTAAAGCCAGATATAAACACTACAGTGAATGACCATATTGTAAAATTAGATATCAACACTACAGTGAATGACCATATTGTAAAATTAGATATAAATACTACAGTGAATGACCATATTGTAAAATTAGATATAAACACTACAGTAAATGACCATATTGTAAAATTAGATATAAACACTACAGTGAATGACCTTATTGTAAAGCCAGATATAAACACTACAGACCTTTAACCCTTGGTCGTATGATTATCGAGTCAAGTCAGCAGATGGACTGAGATTGTTCCAAACCGAGATACAAAAAAAATAGACAGAAAAAGTTGTCTTGTTACTGGTTTTGTTTGGTTTATAAGGTAATTTTGCTTGCCAAAGACTGTAAATCAAACTTATGTAATTTTGGCAAACCACCATTATAGTACTCTCAGGACTGGTTTTGCTGTACCGGTTTTCTGCTGTGTGTGATTACAGTGGTATCAACAGCGTCAAGATTTGATGTAAGTTGTATAAAATCCTTGCATTTTATACTTTAATGCAATATGTAGCTGAGACATAGTTTTACATAGAACTTGTACACCAGTGAAGGTGCAGGGGACTTTTATTCTACAAGTGCATCACTGTATTAACTAATGCCATTGTATGAATTGACATAGACAGATGTCAAACTTCATGTTTTTCTTCAGTAATATTGTTCCTTATTCCATAATAAAGCTTAACATGTGTATGGATCCCAAGGAGTACTATACCACCATGCTTAAACTATACCACCATGCTTAACTATACCACCATGCTAAAACTAAATTACTCACTTTTTTCCCCCACATTTCATCAACTATTTTAACTTTTTATATGCCCACAATAATGGAGAGTGTATTGTTATGACATTGTCAATCCAGGTGTCCACAATTTACAGTTGCCAAATTTTGTGGATGGCTTGCACTTGGTATAAGGAAGAAACCTATAAATTCAGTGCTCAAAAGTGCATATGTCAAGGTCATTGTCATTAAAAGAAGTGGGTATGTGAGAAAGCTTGCAAGTAGCTTCCTGTGGGTTTATGGTTCTTACTGGGGTTCTTCCCCCCCACCCCCGAGTTCTTCCTCCACCACTTATACTGGCTGCCATGCATGGCTTATGTACTGAAAAGGGCATTAAACTTAAAACAACAACAGCTAAAGGCGGTGAAATATAGTT
Source organism: Megalonaias nervosa (assembly GCA_016617855.1). Taxonomy (NCBI): domain Eukaryota; kingdom Metazoa; phylum Mollusca; class Bivalvia; order Unionida; family Unionidae; genus Megalonaias; species Megalonaias nervosa. The sequence goes on from JAECUM010002223.1 coordinate 43,280, forward strand.
CCCTCACAAGAACTCAAATTCTTTACCATCTATGGATACCAAACCTTGTGGATGGCATGCTCTTGGGGTAAGGTTGCTGTCAGAGATAAACACCCATCATTCAATAGATTACTTGACTGACAATATCTAGAGTGATGTTATTTTGGGTTTTTTTAACATTACCATGTGACAGCCCAATTTACACTGATTTACATTGGTCAGATACATAAACTGGTAAAGCCCACTTTATTTGAAGTTGGGTAAATCAGAGATGCATGGTGAAGAAAAAAAGTTATCTTTTGTTGCCTGGAATGAAAATATGTAAGCCATCTTTAATGATTTTTGTCTAATTCATTATCAGTGTCACTGCTTCTTTGAACCTGGATTTTATTCATACATAAAATGCAAAATATTTCTTTAGTTGACCCTGGCATGAAACAGTGTAGTATATACATCAGTCTTAGTGACCCAGGCATGAAACAGTGTTGCATATACATCAGTCTTTGTGACCCTGGCATAAAACAGTGTAGTATATACATCAGTCTTATAGTGACCCTGGCATAAAACTAGCTGTTGCTACATGTCCGAATCAGTTGTTGGCAGAAGTAGATTTAATTTGAGTAAATGGAATTTAAAATTTGCTAATATAATTATAGTTTACTTAAAAAGAAAACTTTTTATATAATTACCACAAAAATCCAAATTTCTGGACCAGTTGTATATGCAAATAAATGTGATTGAGACTTTTGATGGCTTTCCTAAACAAGCGGTTTTTGATAAAGCTTTGTAAAACAGTGAGTCATTGGAATCTGCAATTACAAATTTTGTGTGTGCATATTTGTAGGCATACTTGGTTTTCTTCTGAAAATTCTATTTGTACTTCGCAGCTGCTTCAAGATTACATACAAAATAAGTTATTTTATTGTACCTATCCTATTGTACCTATCTTAATGTACCGCATATAACTGCAATGCTTGAAATATCATAGCAAGGTGTTTCATATTTATTTTCAGCCAGATTTTAAATATGAATACATGAAAACTAGATACTGGCTTAAAAATCCAATGGCAGAACCACAAATCCAGATTTGCAGTCACATAATTTGCCAGCAGATCTAGGTCCATGCAGTTAGGATCAATCAGTAGAACAAACAAAATAGATGTACTGGAAACTTGTGCAGTGACAGATTAGAGAATGTTGTCTGCAGTTGTATTTGACTTGTAATCAATTATATACAGTTATTCTGGGATCAGTAATAAATGTTGAAGATAATGATATTTTGTTTTGGATTTTGTTTTTCTATATAAAGTTAGAACTAATTTAAGAGTTGATGTATATGTGTTGGTCTATTTGGAAATAATGTTGTAGTTTTGAACTTTGTATTTGAAGGCAACTTTTCCATTCGAAGGCAGTAGATAGCATATGGAAATGCATTCATTGCAGAAATTAGAAATATCTGGTACAATTATAATGACTTGGCATTGTTATTCCGAATGAGATGAATTGCAAGTCCTTTTGCTTTTAGGGCCCAGCTATGCAATGCAGGGAAGTGATGCAGCCAGTGCTCTGGCTCTGGATCATGCATTACATAGCATACACAATGATAACTGCGAGGCTGCTCTTGTGGGTGGAGTTAACCTGTGCCTGAAGCAGACATCAGACATACAGTATCTAAAGCTGGGTGTTCTGTCTTCAGATGGGAACTGTAAACCTTTTGATTCTTCAGGTAAATTATATCAAATTTAACGAATTAAAGAGCTTCAAATGTTGATAAATAGAGTAATCATTTCAAGAGAAAATGGTGAAAGAGAAAAGAGTTAAAGCTAATGGGACTTGGTATGCAGATGCAAAAGTTTTGTTTTCTTTGCAGAAATGGAATAGTTTGCATGCAGTTGGACAGTATATTTTAAAGATCAGTTTAATTATTGTCATATATTGCTTTATTTCTTGTAAAATGGGGACTTGAAGAAAAAGCTGTCACCATAAATTACAATTTTAAATTTAAAAAATAACAAAATAATAAAGAAAATGGGCATGAAGTGTTCATTCCAGAAATGGAAAAAGTAGGGCACAGTGGCCCCAACCAGGGTCAGATAAGGGTTCCTTTAGAAAAAATAGGTCCCAAATATCCTGTGTGTGTGTGTGATTTGGATTTTTAATGTAGTTTTAAAAAATGTCTAGCACTGAGGCATCATGCCACAGATATGTAACATGATGTCCCACCCAGTCACATTATCCTGACACCAGGTCAACCAGTCCTAACACTAACCTCTTAATGCCAAGTGCCTAGTGATTGAGGCAGCTGTTAGTACCATTTTTATAAAGTTTTTGGTATGACTCGGCTGGGGTTCAAACCCGTGACCTCCCGCATCCGAGTTGGATGCTCTAACCATTAGGCCACCGGAGCAGTCCACAAATATCCTTTCCCACTTCATGTTTGTTCTTATTTATTCAAAATAATTAAATATTTGATTATCAGCCTCCTCCCTCCCCCACTGCTGACTTTCTGTACCAGAAGTTCACTTTCTTCATGCTTTGGTAATCATCACCCTCTAGAATTATAATTTGGAGTCAACATTTTTCTTCCTTGTATGATGTTTTGGAAACATATGCAGAAGGGTTTGTGGAGGTTTTACTATGGAGCTGTTGATGGTTTAGACTGTAATTGCACACACATCATCAGCTGAGTCCCCATCCTTCACCTGATGTTTTGCCACTTATCTTAGTACTCTGTCCAGATGGCTGGCTGATGGCATATTAGTATTTTAGTTAGTTTCTCAAGTTTTCTAAACCCCTTGATTGACATCTGTCATACTTGAATCATTATGATGCTCAAATATGATTCATTTAAGGTCATAGGTTTAGCAACAGTGTATTGACTTTGGCCTTGTTTTCTCATTGTGCTTTCTATCCATCAATATCAACTATGTACTTTAAATTGGGGCCTAATCAAAACCAGTAAAAGATTTGTCAACCAGTAAAATTGATTGTTGTGTGCTTCACAGGCAAGAAGCTGATTGTTCAGCAAGCCAGCTTTGGAGTACCTTCTCTCAATTCAGTCAAGTATAAAATCCACTATAGGGATCATTTATCTGTATTTTTGGGGAACTTATTATGTGCCCTACAGGCTGTATGGATGCAACATTCTTGAAACGAGGATTAAAAATGGTCAGTGGCACAGCCAGAATTGACATAGGACATGGATTATTTGTCATTCCACCTAAATTTCTTGGCATTGGAGCTAAGAAGTACCTTTTAGTCAAAAAATATTAATGTGGGTTTGGTTCATCAAAACCAAAATATTGTTTGATTTTTCTGATGCACACCAATAAATAGATTTCTGGATTGGTGAATAGTACATATACCAAATGTAATTGACTTTGAACTCCTTAATTTGTAACATGCTGAGGAGATTCACATGTGTCAAATGTTGTTGTCCCACCTGTGAGTGGCAGGGCATGGGTATATCTTTTTCAGTGGAAATGGTGGCAACAATGTCAAGATGCAGTGTACCACTTACTGAAAGTGACACATCTTCATCAGTAACTTTAGTAGAATATTCCTACATTACCGTTTGTACCCCGATATACTGTTTACTTGTTACAACAGTGTACAAATCGCAATGTATTCACAAGCAGGGAACTGCATTCCATGTAACTGATATATTGCATATTTTTACAGCCAGTGGCTACTGCAGAAGTGATGGTGTTGTTGTGTTACTGCTACAAAAGAAATCACAGGCCAAGAGAATTTATGCCACCATTCTGAACACCAAGAATATTACTGGTCAAAACCAGGGAACAGGTAAATCTTTGACAGGTAAATGGGTAAAACTGAGCAGCAGCTAGTGAAAGGACCAGAGAGAGAGAAAAAAATCTTTAAAACTCTGAAATTGTTTGGAGAGTTTAGGTACTATATCGGCCCAATTTGTTGACGGAAATCAATCAAATTAATGTAACAGTCTCATTCATCATTCATATTTTGTGAGTTGTGTACCTGAAATAATTTAAATAGTTATAAATGAAATCGGCAAAAAGATGCGACAGTGTCCTAATAAGAGGCCCCTCCCAGGACAAGGCTCCCCTTGCTGAGTCGTCATATTCTGACAAAGGTAGTCCAGTTTGGTCCTCATTGCCTACTGAAAAATGAAAAATGGGTTCTGCACAAAAACTTTGCTTCTTGCCCGTAGATGGCCCTGTGTGGGAGAAACTTGTATGCTTATGCATTAGTAATCTGTAAACTGAGAAAGGATATTATTCTTGCATCTTGAGAAACAAACAAAATTTGCACTTGATTTTTAACTGTACTGGTTATAAACTAGAAGAGCTTATGTGATGACCTTTTGTCCATCATTCATTGTCCATTAGAACATGTTTAATTTTTGCTACTTCTCCTAATTACTAGAAGGATGGCGATTCAATTTTTGCAAAGTTTGATCACAAAGTCTCGTTGGTCCTAAATGAATATGGCAGCCCTTGAAAATCCAATATGGCTACCATTGCTATTGCTGATACTCATGAAAAGATGGTCATATAGATGGTATTTTTATGTCACTAAACAGCTTGTGATGTCTTGTTGGTTCTAAATGAAAATAGTGTTGAGTTGGCATCAAATGTGGCTGGCATGGTTGCCATCTTGAAAATCTTATCATTACTATTCCTCAACAGATTGTCATATTGGTATTGAGTTTTCACTTATGATGTCTACTTGATCCTAATAAAAAATATTCTTTCAGACATTCAAGATAGTCCCCTTGGTGGTCATCTTGAACATTTTTTTATGGCAGCTTCTCTTGAATGCATGTTTCTATTAACATGGTGTTTTCATCATAGAATTCTTATATTTAGTTGGTCCTATATAATATGTAGCCAGTTCTATGAAAAGGATGTTCATCTGACCTCCAACAATCCACCATAGCCATCACAAAAATCTTGTCACTACAATGGTGTGAAGGGGGGAGGGGTTTCAGTGAAACACCTCTTGCAATATTTTAATTAGTTATTAATGAAAATGGTATAGATAATGACCACCAACATATCTGTACTTCTGTCAAGAAGTTTTTATCTGATTGACCTTGGGTGAAGTTAAAGGTCATTGCTTGCATTCTTCTCTTTTAAGCTTATTGTACATTTGCAATTGCATTTTGATCAGACTTTGTATTTATTTGCATTTCATGAACAAGTTGATAGTCAGCACTAATTTGATTTTAAGGTTGATCCTTGTGATTGGTTTATGCTGTACTCTCTTGTAAGCATAAAAAGCAAAAAGGTATGGATGGATTTTTCTCATTGAACCCAGTCTGTGGATATCATAAATGATGTCACTTCAGTAACGTTTGGGTTTTTCTCCCAAAACAATATTTGTGGATTTAAGTAAAGTTTGCTCGTGGTTATGTTATGACATTGTCTGAGATGGGTTCAGTGATCTTTGATCCATAATATCAGGTTAAAGGTTAACGGCCATCATGAAGAAATTTGTACATCTTGTGAAAATGTTAGCTGCAACAAAATAGAATAATTTGTTTCCAAATTAGAGATTGTCAAGAGATGGTATTAGTGATCAGCAGTTAAAAGGATGAAAATGTTCATGGCCATCTAATAAGAAAAATAATGCTCTTTGCACAGCAAGTTTAGTTCAAGATCTCACTGAGACCCATCAGTCAATAATAACCCGAGTCAGCCATGCCCTACAAGTGTCTACATTGAGGACCTTTAAACACGACACATAATATAATGATCATGATTAAGGCTGCACTATATGCTCCTGTAAACAGTGTAATTTAGTTTACTGCCTGTAAATTTTTATGATGTACATGATAAATCTGTTGTTTGTAGATAAACATGTTCAGGTAGTATGCCAGGATGTATTAAATTTATTCATTGGTACATATATGTAGCAGTATGAAACAATATATCGATCCTAACAATGTTTTACCTAAATTGTCAGAAACTGTTTATTCAGTAAATGTCATAAGATTCAAAACATATTCACTATATTATGTTACGTGTAGGCTCGTACAAAAGTAACAAAAGAAAAGAGTGAAGTCAACAAGCTTTGTAAATTTAACAAAATAATTTATTTCCCTAGGAAACAATGTAAAAATAGGAAATAGGACTTAGGGTTTGTGAATATAATCCAAAATTTAATGCTAGAATTGAAAAATATAAGTCCTATCTCTAAACAGTTCTAATTGAATCCAGGTTCGAATCTCGACGAAATTCCGATGTGAAAGGCGATGTCAGATGAGATCGTTGTACTGATGGCAACAATTCCTCGTTGAATCACAATTTATAATGTTCCCATTTAGAATTCCAGAATAAATTTCCACTGAATATCTTTATCCCAGAACTTTTATAAAGAAAGAGCACTTGAGTCGTTTTCTAGAGAATAAATTATTAAATTTCAAAAAACAGATGAACTTCAAAACAATTTGGCATCAACAATAGAAACACCTTGTACCCTCAAGGTATAAGATACGACTGACAAAATTTCACTGAGACATCAGTATTAAACCCAACTAAAACGTCATTTTGACACTCATGATGGGTCACATGGTGGTCCACGTAATCACCCAGATAGAACAATGCAGCAAAAGTGCACAGCCGATAGACTCGTACGCCTTGAAAGAACTTAACGAATCTTACTATAAGATTCAATAAAAAAAAGTTGTTTAAATATTAGAGCTGTCACGCAAGCAGAACATGACCTTGATAATGACCAGTCATTTTCATTCAGTGTTTACAAACGTCTCAACCAAGGTGAAATAAAAATAGTGCTTAAGTGATACTTTTGCATTCTAATCAGACTGAATTTTTTTTCAAAAATATCAAATCCTGTGAAAATAATCATTACAATAAAATGTAATGAAGCAAAAATAAAATAAAAAGAACTTAAAATTAACACACAAGCAATTTAGTTACATATTCGTAACAATTAAATGATGAAAAGTTGAGCAAGGTACGAGGTACAAAATATGTCAATGCTAAGGATGTTTGACTTAAATTGTCACAGAATGTATATGCAACTTTTGTCATGTAAAGAGAAATTAAGACATACAATAAATGAAATGATCACAATTTGTGAGAGTATGTACTTTGTCCATGTATTAAATAAAAATAGCTGTTGACTGTAAGCTTAATGTGCATATTGTCAATCTTCAAATCTGTTTCATTAAACGGTTTCATGTTAGTTATTTTATTCCATGTACATTTTGGCAAATGTTGCAGCATTAATTGGGGTATTATTGTTGAATAAAGCCTGACCCAATTTAATGCATATTTTGAATGTAGCATCACATACTTAACCATCACATGGTACCACCCAAGCTCATGGGGGTATGTTTCTTGAACTGGTCCATTTGGTCCATAAAAAACACTGTACTTTGTGTTTGGAAAACACAAGCTTTGATACATCAAAAGATGATCTTATGGTAATACCACATGTTTCTTGAAACACAATCCAAAAATTTTATACACATTTGATTCTCAGTTAATACATATTAAAGACAGAAATGCAATCTGCACCAGCAATACTACAGGACATATACTTAAAAAGATAATCAGTTTATTGTTAGGTGTATCTTTATTGTGTGTAATTTTTTTTCAAGACTGTAAATTGTAGTGATAATCTATAAACAAGATATTGTGGCTAAAATTTTGTCCATGGGTATAAATTCTACTTTAAAGATATTGCATAGGATCTATAAATAGGTGTTGTAAAGTTTCTAATAATAAAACCTGTTTACCAGTTTAGGGTTATTTCCCATTGGATAGGTCGGTAGGGTGAGTTCTTTGAAGAATTAAGTTATTTTTCACTGGATGGGTCGTTCAGGTGGGTTCTTTTATGATGTGGGGTATTTGCAAAATGTAATGAAGTAAGAGGAAATTGCATCTTAGGAAAGAACGTGTGTATATAAAGAGAGAACTGAGCAATTCATTCCTATTTTGGATTCTTATTTTATATGTTATTATATTAATATCAGTCTGCATATGTATTTAAAGTTGTGTTTAGGTACAATTTGAGAGGAGGCATTTGTTTGGATTATTCATTGGAACTACACAATGCTTATTGGACTAGAACATTATTCTGTGTCTACTGAGAATTTATTCAAAGGAGTTCTGGACATTACCATTGTAATACATCAAGCCTTTTGGCAGGCCAGTACATTCGAGGGTCTGAAATTCATTCAGAACATTCTTTTCAACTTGAGTAGAACTTTTTAGGATTATTTGGATTTAATTCATAATACTCTATAACTTAACTGTTAAGTTTTACGAAACTTATTGCTTTGCTTCTTTCTGTTATATAGTTTATGACCATAGAGTCATAATATTGTATACATTCAAGTGTCATGGAGCCCTGGGTGGCCAAGTGGTCTAAGGCACTCAATTTTACAGATCAGTGATATCTAACCTCTGTCTGCATGGGTTCGAGTCTTGGATTGGTCAATGTGGGTATGTGAGTAAGCTTGACAGTAGATTCTCATTAAGTGGGTGCTTCTTCTAGGATTTTTTTCCAAGTTCTTCCTCCAGCAGATATACTGGCCCCTATGTATACACTATAATGTGCTGACAAATGACATTAAACCCGTAAAACCAAACCAATCAAGTGTCAGTGTCACTGATACTTGCCAAGCTTTAGCTCTGATGGTAAAAGACCAGAAGAGCTTATGGGATGGCCTGTTGTCAAATGTCTCTCCATTAGCAAAAGTTTGTTATTGATAGTCTTCAAAACTTCTTGGAGGATTGCCATGAAACTTTTGACACATGCTCATTCCAAGGTTTAGTTGATTCTAAATTAAATTGGTGCCACCAAAAAGACATCCAATATGGCCACCACTGGGGAGATCATGAAAATCTTGTCACTACTGCTTTTGAATGGATGGTTATATCAACATGCAATTTTGACTAAAAGTCTTCTTATGATGTCTAGTTAGTTCTAAAAAGATTGGTAATTTGACATCCAATATGGTCACCATAGCAGCCATCTTATCAGTCTTGTTATCACAACTCCTCCTGAACAGAAAGTCACGTTAGTGTGTGATTTTCATTAAAAGATTCTTTCTTAAAAATTTATGTCCTGAATGAAAAGTCATATTGACTTGATGTTGCTGCTAAAAGCCTCTTTATGATATCTAGTTTGTCCGAAATAAAAATGATGCTAATCCAGCTTTCAAAATGGTTCTTCCAGGTAATCGGAAAGTTATATCAACAGATCAACATGGGGTTTGACCAAAAGACTTCTTACAATATCTGATTGGTCTTAAATGGAAATAGTGATGATCTTGTATCCAGTATGTCAAATGGAAATAGTGTGATGATCTTGTATTTAGTATGTCAAATGGAAATAGTGTGATGATCTTGCATCCAGTATGGCAACCACAATGGTCATCTTGAAGTTTTCTTGTAACTACTTTACCTGAATGAAACATCATACTAACATTAGGTTTCACAAAAATCTTATTATCGTGCATGGATGATTCTTCTATACTAATAAGGGCTGCTTCATGGTCCCAATTTCTTTTAGCAGACCCAACATTTGTATTTTAAAATTTCCCAATCCAACGTCAGTACAACTTTCCTGATGGTATTTGTCATTCTTCAGTTCACATAACAAATGTTAAATTGGACCTGTAAATTTACTGTATTATCCCTACTCTGAGTCATCTTGATAATAAAAAACATTAGAAGATCAGACAGTTTACTTGAGGTAGCAACAGGTATGTATTCCTTCCTTAGATCAATTTTTACACTAGCTGTTTGGATGGTTCATAATGCATGTTGATACAGACTGATGAACACAATATAATGCTCTGTTTTTGCTTAAATCAAAGATTCATATGCCAGGGTAATGTATAGCCAGGTTCATGTGGTCTAGCAATTCAAGCTGAATGTTTTTAATGACCTTTTCATGCATTTTTATTGATAAAAGGAGTTCAGTATTGGATATTTTTGTTTAATGTAGCATGTCTTCTTGGTAAATATGTAATTCTGTAAATAGGACTTGACACTACTGTTTGTATTGATGGCAGTTTGCAACTAAAAATGGCAGTGCAAAGTTTTATTGATAGGACTAGATAAATCCATTGCAAAAGATTCCAATCCTATAGAAAAGAAATGAAATTCAGCATGAAAGTAAATAAAGGCATCATATTGGAGCACTTTTATTCCAACAACACCTGCAAGTAGCCAGAAGTTAAAATGTGCTCTGAATGAAGCTGGATATATAAGCATAATTTTGTTGACAGTACTTGGTCTCATATTAAGGACTTGTGCTAAAAGAGCTGTTTTCTTGTAATACCAAAGAACACCAAAATTACTGTCACTTCAACTCCAAACAAGATAATATCTTCAAAACATTTGCAGAATTTCATTTTTGATTTAAATTATACACAAACTAAATAATAATAATTTTGAAAATGAGGGTCATTTCCAGTGATGTAGAAAGAAAATGTATTAAAAAAATGAATTTATGAAACTTCTTGTCAAAAGACATTTTAATCGGAATGAATAAACTCTGGAGCAGCTTTTACAAAATTCCAGACTTGGGAACATTTCTAATAATAATAATAATAATAATAATAATCATACAATAATAATCATACAATAATCCATGCTTTTCAGAGGAAATTGTAACTAAAATTTTTGAGGGAAATTAAAAATTCCCCAGATCATTTTGCATAAAAAATTTCTAATTGTAAGGGACAGGGGCTTCAAAATTTTTTTGCTTGAATCATCTGTGATGTATGTTTGATCGTACATGAGAACATTGCAAATCTTGCATCCAATTTGACCACCTGGTGTTTGCAACACAGGGTATTTGAAACGAAGAAATGGTTTTGTCTTGTATTCCTGGAAATTATTTTCAGTCAGTAGAGCATCAGTCCCTTCAAGGGACTCTTGTTGGAATAGATTTTAGCAATGTTCAGCAGCAGAATTTCCTTTCAGCTACTGACTCTAGTTTTCTTTACATTTTGTAAGAGTTATGATTTATTAAAAAAAAATAATTTATAAATCTTTGCATTTGACAGGAGTGACATGGGTATTACTTATCAATGTTAATGAAGCCTTAATCATATTTTTCCAGTCTTGAGGGATTGCACTAATCAAGCTGACTCCATACAATTGGTTTTTATACCAAATTTGTCTGCAAAACCATTAATTGCTAGGATTCACAATTCGCATCTCTAATATCAATTTTTTTTTACAAAAGATTCTTTTTCTGTATCATATTTAAAACCAGACATTTTTGCCACTCATTTTTTGATAAATTTATTAAACCACACAGGCTGTGAAGGTTCATTACATGGGGGTGTGTTGGAATCCTCTTGTACATCTCTCCAAACTGAGAGAACAGTTTGTCATTTCTATTTTCTTTTCTTGTTACAAATAATAATTGGAAACTCAAATGAAATTGTTTCCCAAAAAGTGGACAGGGGTCTCGTCTCATGTCAAATATTGTTTAATGAATATTTGGATATAATAGGATGTTTTGATGCATGGTAGAATAGTTATATAAGTGTTCTTGTGCATTATAAAATATATCTTACAAGAAAAAGGTTTTACTAGACTTTTGGACCAACTTGTAGCAGTTTTTCATGATAGTTGCTATACTTGGTTATTGTATATATATATTTATTATTGGTTATCACTGGCAGGTCTGGGATTGTGCAGATTGTTAGGAGTAATCAGTAGAACGAGCAACATAGACCCCGATCTGCAGGAGCATAAAGCTACGGCAGGTCAGAATCTGTTGTTTGCAATTTGACTCGACTTTTAAGCGAGTATATACAGTATGTACAATTTTCAATGCATCTCCTAGACTTAAATAAGTTTTGCGTTATATTCAGTAAAGTTTTGCCTCATTTTGCAGATATGTTCAAGTAAAAATAAGGTATCAGCAGGGCAGTTATCAAGCAGTTTACTAATATCTTGTTATATTTTCTTGCACAGGTCCAGCTTATCCCTCTGTGTCACTCCAGATGCAGCTATTGTCCGAAATCTATCAAGAAGCAGGTGTAGACCACACCTATGTTGAGTACATTGAGGCTAATGCCATCGGTCACAAGATGCTGGATGCACAGGAAGTCTTGGCTCTGTCAAAGGTGTTCTGCAGAAAATCAGGGTCTCGCCTTCTGATTGGTTCTGTGAAGTCGAACCTCGGTCATCTGGAAGCAGCATCGGGTCTGTATAATTGTGAATTGACAAATTTGCAGAATATAAACTAAAGTGAAGTCGTACACACCTGAAAATTGTTTTCAAACTTTGCATATTTGTTTTTAGCTCTACTGGTCATAGAGCAGAAGAGTTTGAGATGGCCTGTTGTCCGACATCCAGTATGGCTTCCAAAGTTTCCATCTTGAAAATCTTGTTATTGCTATTCCTCTTGATTGTATGCTGATATAAATATGGGGGCTTTCCCTGAAAGATTTCATATGAGGTTTAAATAAAAATGGTGCCAGTCTGGCGTCCAGTATGGCCACCAGCAGCCATCTTGAAAATCTTGTTATTGCTACTTTTCCAGAGTGGAACGCGATATTGACAGAAGGACATTTTACCAGAAGTCTGCTTATGGTGACATATTGGTCCTAAATGAAAATGGTTACGTGTGAATATCAAATATAGTCTCAAGTACAGCCATTTTAAAAATCTTGTTGCTCTACCTCCCTAGTAGGTCATATCAACATGGGATTTTCACCAAAAGACTTCATATGATGCATTCTTGGTCCTAAATAAAAATACTTTGCTTGGACATCCAATATGGCCACCTTAGTGGCCACTTTGAAAATATTTTTATTGCTATCCATCCTGAGTGGAAAATCATATCAATCTGGATTTTCATCAGAAGTCCTCATGTGATATCTTCTTTTGTCCTCAATGAAAATAGTTCTGCTTGGACATCATTTTGAATATCTTGAATGAAATTAGCAATGATCTGACCTCAACTGGGGCTGCCACAATAAACATATTGAAAATCTTGTACTCATTCTCCTGAATAGATGGTGATATCAAAATGGGGTTTTCACCAAAAGTCTGAGTTGTCTAGTTTGTCCAAAATGAAAAGAGTGTCAGGTGGCTGAGTTGTATCGTGTGCCTTTGGATAGTAAATTGATTTTTAGCCAGATTTACTAGTGTACTTGGTGCATCCTAGGGGATGATGGCTTGGTTTTGGGGATAAATTGTGAAGAACTGTATCTAGAGGCAATATCTTTTATTTCTATGCATGTGTTATCACATTTTATGTTTCATTATGCAGGAAACATTTGAAAAATTTGGCAAAGAAGTGTTGTTGTGAAAAATAGTTGGTTTTGCTAGGCACATAAATATAAAATTTTGTAAACAACGATAATTCAACTTCATTTTGATCAAAATATTTTTGTTTAACCACCTCTGATTCCTTGCAGGATTAGGTTCAGTTGCTAAAGTAATTGTTGCCCTGGAAGATGGAATGGTTCCAGCCAATCTCCACCACAAAAGTCCTGATCCTGCTATGGCTGCCATAGTAAATGGAAAACTTCATGTTGTTACTGAAAACACTAGATTATATGGACAGATCTATGGCATCAACACTCTTGGTATTGGAGGAATTCATGTTCATACTATTTTAAAAGCTGATTCCAAAAGGCCTAACTGGAGACACCCGGCAGCCAGTAAAATGTCCCTGTTTGTGTATGCTTCCCACACTCCTGAAGGGGTTCAGAGTGCAATACATCTTTTACTCCAGCACCCTGGGAACATTCATCTGCAGGCATTATTGCATGAGACTGCCATAATGCCTTCTGCCTCTCATCCATTCAGAGGATATTCCATTTTAAATTGCAAGTCAAGAACATGTGAAGTTCAGGTAAATGATGGCATATAGAATCAAGTTGGCATTTCATGATATGGAAACAATTTTTGTCTTAATTTATCACATAATTGTTGCCTGACCCAGATAGTTAAAGGTGTCACATTTTCTAATGAAATAATTCTCAGGTCATAAATTTTAAGATTTTTAAAAAATTTGAGTACATGTATTTTGAAGCTTTTCCCAAGTATATAATATGACCGTTGTGTGTAACCTAGCCTGGTGAGGCCCACAGTGGCACACTGTTGTGTGTAACCTAGCCTGGTGAGGCCCACAGTGGCACATTTAAACCATTCACCTTTACAGATTACTTGCATATCTCAACTCTGCCTGGTCAATTTTGAGTCTTGACTCAACCAACATTGGTATGTGAGAAAGGTTGTCAGTAACCTTCCATTGGTTGGTGATTTTTCCTCCGCCAAGTATACTGGCAACCATGTATAGCCATTATTGGTGTTAAACCCCACATAATGAAAACCAAACTAAACCTAGCCAGAGCCCCTTTGTCAAGGTAATGGCAGAGGAAAATATAATTGTGACTTCTCCAGTATATAGCTTTTGAAGATATTTTAATGAAACTTTACTGATTATATTTCATGAATAGACTTTGTTGTATTGTGTAACCATGCCCTCTGCCACATCAAAGAAAAAGTGTAATTCTATGATTCATATTTGTATTTTGTATCCTTGACTTGTTTTTAGCGTCCTTGACTATTTTTGTATCATTGAATTGTTTTTTTTGTATCCTTATCGAGACCAAAACTTTTTTACTACAACACACACAGATGAAGGTCACAGCATGGGAAACTGTAACTAAGGCTGGAATGTTTGCATGCATAAATGGTTAAGCTTAGTTTACTACCGTAAACATTTACAAAATTGGTAATCATGTAAATCAACATTCACATTGCCAACAGTGAATCTGGAATTATCTGTTGCAACTAAATGATATATTCCCTCATCTCTGCCTGATGGGACTGTTAAGTAGAATTCTTCTGTTAATTCTTTTCATTCTAGATCCTGCCTGTATTTCTGATCTGTTTTCTTTGGCATTCATTGAGTCCACCTGTACTTGTGTTTTGTTAACTTCATTCATTGGCTGATCCCACCATAAGTTGGGGTGAATTGGTGGTAGTAAAAACATGTCCTATTTTTTGTCGTTGTTGTTGTAGGGTTTAACACAATTTTTCAGCACAAGATAGGCTATACATGGCAGCCAGTATAAATGGTGGGGGAAGATCCTGGGAAAACCCCGGAAAGAACCACCAACCCATGAGAAGCTTCTGGCAAGCTTTCTTGCATACTCACATTGGCTGAACCCAAGACTTGAACCGATGCAGACAGAGGTGAGATGGCAATGATCTGTAATGGTGAGTGCTTTAGACCACTCAGCCACTCGAGGCCCCCTCTCTGATTGAAACGAATGTTTTATTCTTCCAAGAAACATATGATATGGAACCAGTTACAATTTTTTTTCCTCTTTGTTTAAATATGAACTATTCATAAGTTAATGTTATTATTAGAGAGCAGTTTTACTACAAATGCTTCATTCATGACAAACAGTAAACAGTGATGGATTTCAGAGCAATATTTGATGATTGAGAGAGTGAAAATGGAGTTTGTTGATTTGATCTAAAAAATATTCAGAAGCAGAGGCAAGATATGTTTAGCAATTTGATATTTTATGAGGTTTAGATTTGGATATAGAAGTATCTGAGATTAAATTGTCAGAAGAAGAGTATGATGACAGTGATGATGTCATACAGTTCTCACAGATCTAGCAAACTGGAATGATCATCTTTGGCCCCTCCAAATTGATGATTTTAGTGGACCAAATCCTGGACCAACTATGAACATTGACAAGGAAAAAAGGGAATTTTTTTTTCTTTTCAATAGTTGTTTCCAGAGGAATTTTACTCAAACAATACAATCTAAACCACAGCATATGCCCCAAACTCCATCTTGGTATCACCAAACAAAATGTATCCAACAACACCAGAAGAGATCAAAGCCCCTTTTGGGATTCATATTATCATGGGAGTCCTTCCAGCATCAGCCCATGATATGTATTGGTACAGAGACAAGCTAATCTATCCTTCCTGCATCAAAATGAAATTTAATTGTATTAGATTTGAAAATCTACAGGAATATATTTTGTGTGGTAGACACTAGCAATAATCCACCTAAAAACAAATGGACATGACAAACTGGCTCATATTTGACCAGTATTGGAGCATGCATGCACCACATGCACAAGAGAATAAATCCACATCATGATGTGTCCAGTGATGAAGCAATGATTCGATTTTAAGGCAGATTGGGCTTACAGCAGTATGTACCTTTAAAACATACCAAGGGAGGGCATCCAAGTATCAGTTAGAGCTGATCCTTATAATAGCTATGCTGGAGAATTTTAGGTTTATATTTGAAGGACTGATAACAGCACAGAATGGAATCTTGGTTGAGCATAACTAAACAGAAAGGAGACATGAGAGTTGCAGTGTGGAATGACAAAAGGAACATCACTGTACTATCTACTAACTGTTGCAGTGATTCCACATTTGTTTCCAGAAAATAAAATGAAGGTTCTATCAAAGGAAGTTTTATGTTCTGCTTGCAATCAAACTGTATAACATGTATATGACTGCAATGGATCATGCAGATCATATGCAAGCAACATACAATACTGGTAGTGTCTTTGAAATGGAGCAAGTATCTGGTTTATTTTTTTCTTCAACATTTTGACTGTAGATTAATTTTTTCTAATGAAAGAATCATAAAACCATAAAATAATCACAAAAAGGCAAGGAAAGAGCAAGAACATAGTTGAAGGTTAGAATGTATCTTTCCCATCTATTACTTGGAGGACCTGTGGGCAAAAGGAAAAGAGCAACGTAAATTCGAGCACTACTTTGACAGTCAGGACAGCATTGGCCAGTTGTTATGCCAGCAGGACAGCAGTGGCCAGTTGTCATGTTGCCAGGACAACATTGGCCAGTTGTCATGTTGCCAGGATAGCATTGGCCAGTTGTCATGCCAAAGAAAGAACATGCAAAATGTGTTCACTAAACAAGATTCAAACTGAACCAACTGGACATGAACAATACCAATTAAATATATATGTGCAAATTGCTATCAAACTGTTACCCAAACAAAAAGTCCCTGATTTATTTCAGTGAAATAAAGGATTGCATGATATTGCTAAAAAAATGATGCAAATAATTTTGCAAATAGTGCATAAATAACTTGTGAAAGACTTGGACAAGTAACACAAAAATATTGCTCTAGATACATTTATTTGGAATGGTTGATGAAATCAGATTTTTATTGGATGTAAGAAGAGAAATTAATGTAAGTATGAATACATATGCATGATGTTTATCAGACTTTCTAATTAGCTTAAAACCCTCTGGGGCACAAGCAGATAGAGACAACTTAGTGTTGCTAGGGCATAACAGCAGTGATACTGACAGACTGTGTTGGGGCCGAATGAGTTAAAGTATGTACAATTCCCACATGAAATGTAGCTATGAATAAGCAAAAGTTTTAAAGAATGGGTTTGTATTGCTCATTATACATCCAGTTGACACACTGATAATGAAGATGAAACTTTCTTTAAGCAACATTATTTACCATTGAAGAACATAACCTTTAATGAGTAACATTTTATTTTAAAGATAAATTGTTTAATGTTGGTAAGCCACTGCAGTTTCTTAAGTCATACAAAAGCATCCTTTGCACATGTCCATGTCCAGTATAAATATGTAGCAGGGGGAAACAGTATTGTGATGCTCATAATGATGTTTTACTAAAATTGTCATATATACAACAAAGACATAAACAGTAAAAGATGTACAGCAAATGAAATAATTGTAAGTTGGGTAATGTACAGCAAAGACAGTTACATATAAATTGGTATCGGCTGTAGTTATATATAAATTGGTGTCAGCTGTACAGTAAGCCTAATGAGTTGATAGGAGGACAGGCTAAGTTTTTATTATTTCAATTAAATGACTTGATTTTTGGTTATTGTATACCATGTACATGTTTGGAAATTTTGGTAGATTTTGCAGTCTTATATGTAACTGGACTTGTATTATTATTAGGAATATAATGTTTGAACCATTGAAGATGTTTTAATTAAAAGCAAACCAGTTATATATCCTGGCCAGACATGCATCCTTCAAGGTCAAGATAATGGCAAAGGATAAATGTACACGACCAATCCATGTACAGGTATAACTTTCAAACTAATGAAAATGTTTTTAAGGACATTTAATCTTTTATATATTATGTCAGTGTCTTGCCTATTCAGTTATGCCCCATACCTCAGGGTCAAGGTCACAAGGGGTATTATAAGTCAATCCTTCGTTAAACTGGTTTAGGTCATATCTAAACCAAAGGTCTCAACGAGTAAGCATTGGCAATATTAGCTCTCAAACTCATACTATTCATTCGGGGGTCCCTCAAGGCTCGGTTTTAGGTCCTCTCCTCTTCCTTATCTATATCAATGATCTACCATTAAATATTGAATCCACAAATACAGACTTGTTTGCAGATGATGAAACCTTGTATACATCTAGTTCTTATACTGAAGTTATCCAAATGAGATTAAACTCGGACCTTATTAGAATCCAAAACTGGGCACAACAAAATAGGATGGTAATTAATGAAGGTAAAACAAAATGTCTGATTTTGGGGACATCACAAAAGCTACACAAGTCAGGGAACCCAGAACTATCTCTTGCAATAAATAATCATCCGTTAGAAAATGTCAAACATGAAAAGATTGTAGGTG
Source organism: Megalonaias nervosa (assembly GCA_016617855.1). Taxonomy (NCBI): domain Eukaryota; kingdom Metazoa; phylum Mollusca; class Bivalvia; order Unionida; family Unionidae; genus Megalonaias; species Megalonaias nervosa. The sequence goes on from JAECUM010002223.1 coordinate 61,902, forward strand.
TGTCCGTTGATAATAATTTATTATGGCATGACCATATTGATAAGCTTTGTAAAACACTGTCATCCAAAATTGCCCTACTCAGCAGAATCAAGAAATATTTACCTACGGAAATGCGCAATCTATGCTACAAGCATTATATTCTTCCAACAATGGATTATTGTTCAAATGTATGGGGAAGCTGTGCTAAATCTGAGCTTGACAGGATTTACAAACTTCAGAAATGAGCAGCACGCATAATTTTAGATGCATCTATTGATCATCCCTCAAAAGCATTGTTTACAGAACTCAAATGGTTCACAATATATGACAGGATAGATTTTCACAAGGCAGTTCTTTTATATAAATGTCTACATGGAACTGCACCAGAGTATCTTCAGGACTTATTCAGGCCTTTTTCAACACAATACCAGTTGAGATCAATATCACATGGAAACTTATAGCACCAAAACCAAGAACAGAGCAATTTAAAAAGAGCTTCCAATAGTCTGCTACAGTTCTGTGGAACAAGCTTCCACTACATGTAAAATCTGCTGAAAATATTAGAGTATTTAAGAAGAGATATCATGCGCATGTATGTGTTTCTAATATATAATGGAAGTTAGTATTTTAATACTAAATGTCAAAAATAAACAGTAACTATTGCTATCTTCATATAATGTGCATTGTTATACTCTCCTTAAGAGGGCCTCAAGGGAGAATAGTCCTTTTTGACTAATGAGTCATCCTCTATAAATAAAGCATTATTATTATTATTATTATTATTATTATTATAAGTCATTGCCCCATTTCCTTATCCAAGCTATAGCTTTTCAGCCTGTACTGATATTTGGTTAAAACTTTTGACCAATCCATACCTCATCATACAGCAGACAAGGCCCTAATTCGAATGTCAAAGTCATTAGTGTGAAAAAGGTTACAATACTGGTATATCATGTGTTCTTTGTTCTATTCTTTTTCAGAATTAGAAACAAAAAGCATTGCACAAAGTATTAGGTCATTACATTATTTTTTTTTTTAAAATAAGGCCATATTATGACTGATAGAGGATGTATTGCAGGTCAAAAACCGTTTACCATAAATACTCCCTTATCAGACAAGTCCAGTGGCAAACTGCACTAAGCCAGGTCTGTCGTCACATTTTGTGCCATCAGATCTGGGTCTGTGCAGTTTGTTAGGAGTAACGAGTAGAACAAACAGCATAGACCCTGATCTGCAGGTGTGTTGTGCTACCTTAGATCAGGATCTTTTTACAGTTTGGCTTGACTTACAAATGAGTTTATATGGTAAGTTTTACTTTATACCTGTATCTGTAGTAGTTAACTGTCCCAAACAACCCGTTGAATTGATGTTCAGTGCGTATTAAGATCATGCCTCTCAATTTGAACATCTTCGTCAAGGCCACTGTACAATTGTTAAGGCAAGCTCGATTGCAACTGCAGTTTTACATACCATTTATTATAAAGGTATGAAAACAAAATAAGAAGAATAAAATTGTAGTTTTATATCTGAGTATGGACAATAAGCTGGTATTTTTACAAATTTAATACACAACTTTAATATTTTAGAAATGCATGTCCGATTGTCGCCCCATCTGGTATGTCTTCTCTGGGATGGGTACACAGTGGTCAGGTATGGGTTGTCAGATGATGACATTGAGTGGCTTCCGAGAATCCATAGAGGAGAGTGACAGGATCCTGAGGCCTTATGGGATATGTCTGCTAGACCTTGTCACATCAGGAAGCGACACGGTATTCAACACCCCACTCAACTCGTTTGTGGCCATCACAGCAATACAGGTGTGAAATAACACTTTACCACAGTAGTGACAACTTGCTGTTTACTGTACCACCATCATATCCTATGTTTCTACACTACATTTTGATTCAGTCCTGTCTGTCCATCTATCAGTCCATCAACATGCCTGGGAGTCTTGTTTAAGTATAATTGCACAAAATCAACTTTATGTAGACAGATGAAAGGACAAGGTAGGATAAATGGCTGCATTCAGTATTCTCGAAAATTATGACCAAATTTACATGTCTTACATGGTTATCTTTCTTTTCATTTTTCATGCATGCATTTTTGGTCTCCGTCCCTTGTCATCCAACCCATCCTCAAATCAGTCAACGCCCTTCCTCCATTAGCATAGTAATGGTTATGCAGACCATTTGCAGAACCATCAGAGTGATTAAACAAATGGTAGCTACAGATTCATTTGGTTATTTTATTGTTTTTTTCTTCATTTATTTGTATTTATATGATGGTCATTATCATGGTCACTTCATTATTATCGGATGCGGTAGGTCACAGGTTCGAACCCAGGCCGATTCATACCAATGACTTATAAAAATAGTACTTACAGCTGCCTCACTTGACACTATTCCTCCTGAGTTGGTCATATTGACATGAATTTTTCATAATAGACTTCTTATGGTAATCCTAATTAATGAAAATGATGACCTCAAACCCAATATGGCCACCAGATGGTTTTAGCAATCTGCAGTTAAAACAAATGGTCTTATCTTGGAACTTCTTTTGACCATTAGAGCACCAGTCCCTATGAAGAATTCTTGTATTGCTAGTATTGTTTTTTTTTAAAATTTATTTTTAAATTAGGGCTGTTGATCCAAAGGTCTAGTATGTGATGACATACTACTGCGTACAAGTTAAATAACATTGTATGATATTACTAAGACATAAACATACAACACCTTTTGTTCATTTAATACATTTTTATTTATTTTGAATTGTCATGATCAACCTTGCACTCTCGAATCAAAGTACATAATGTCATGGGACAACAAAAGTCAAGACCCAAATCCCACATAATTATCTGGTAGTTCATTGTGTCACAACACATGCCTTAGAAAATGGTATTGTTGTATACAAATACAGCTTTGCTGCTCAGCAGACTGTAGCCTGAGGCAACGTGTCATGTAGATTTCACATTTTCAGGCAGTGTGACAAGGAGTGGTCGGCCGATTCTAGTACCAAACTACCACTATACGAGTATTGGCATTTTTATTACCTCCTTAGAAATACATTGTTTTTTCAACAGATTGTTTTATCAACAGTGTTTTTTATCAACAGTATTTTCCAGAGTCAAAAATACTGGATACTTGACCTCACAATGCATATGATGCTAGAGTTATTCTATCGTCAACTAATGCTCTGTATTTTTATTTTAAGACATGTATTCAATGTTCCTAAATAAGAAGTATACCTGGGGCAGTATTAGTTTTTCATTTCTGGTGCTTCAGTGTAAATATGCATATAATAGAGGGCTGTAAAGAGGATTAGTTCCATACAACTAATTGGATCACCCTCTTTAAATAAAGTTGCTATTATTATTATTATTATTATTATTATTATTATTATTAATTAAGTAGCCAAAGGAATTAAATTTTCAGTTTCATTCTTATTACAAGCTTGTGTTACTTGCTCCAAATATATTTAGGAAATGCACCCGCCAAATCTGTTATCTCTATTTCTGACTGTAAACATGTTTGTTTGTTGTAGCCATTTTTGAGTCGATCATTAGAATTTAAGGAAATGGCTTGTCCAGGGACACACCATGGTGATGGTAGAATTCAAACCTGCACCCTCTGTCACAAGTCTGGCATACTAATCACAGGGCCACCATGGTTTCTTTAAGGAAATGGGAGCTAGATATTTTTTCCAAGGACATGTGGAGGCAGCCAGCCTGGCTGGCTTGAGTTTGTATTGAACATTCAGCGTTTTGATTAAAAGTCTAATACTTGACTGTCTGAGCTACTTCAGCTTCCTTTTTATTTTGTGGAAAATAGAATATTAAAATAGAATTAGAATATTTCACTTCATGTCATAATCAGTTATCCTCACTGAAAATGGTAAACCTTTAAAAGTTGGTGGCATCAAATTTAAAACTTCTTACAATGCATATATTATCAGCACCTAAAAATTAAAAGGGCCCCTAAAGTAGAATAATTTTAGTATTATCACCAATACTGGAATAAGCTATTTATGTAACAATTAGTCAAATTATGCATTTCAAGTACATAAGGCTCCTAACAATGATCAATTATGTGTGCTGAAGTGTCTATTTATGTGTTAAACAAAAACAAATCACATTTGGCATTGTAGTAATTTAAGCTCATTTATTATGGTGTTGATTTTAAAATGAAACCTTGATGCTGTAAAGGTGTTATTTGAGCTATTTGAGGGTAGTATTAAGGCCTTGACTCTGAAAAGGTGTTATTTGAGCTGTTTGAGGGCAGTATTAAGACCTTGACTCTGAAGAGGTGTTATTTGAGCTATTTGAGGGCAGTATTAAGGCCTTGACTCTGAAAAGGTGTTAAGCTATTTGAGGGCAGTATTAAAGCCTGGACTCTGAACAGGTGTTATTTGAGCTATTTGAGGGCAGTATTAAGGTCTTGACTCCGAATAGGTGTTATTTGAGCTGTTTGAAGGCAGTATTAAGAACTTGACTCTGAAAAGGTGTTATTTGAGGGCAGTATTAAGGCCTTGACTCTGAAAAGGTGTTAAGCTATTTGAGGGCAGTATTAAGGCCTTGACTCTGAGCAGGTGTTATTCGAACTATTTGAGGGCAGTATTAAGACCTTGACTCTGAAAAGGTGTTAAGCTATTTGAGGGCAGTATAAGGCCTTGACTCTGAAAAGGTGTTATTTGAGCAGTTTGAGGCAGTATTAAGGCCTTAACTCTGAAAATGTGTTATTTAAGCTATTTGAGGGCAGTATTAAGGCCTTGACTCTGAAAAGGTGTTAAGCTATTTGAGGGCAGTATAAGGCCTTGACACTGAAAAGGTGTTATTTGAGCAGTTTGAGGGCAGTATTAAGGCCTTAACTCTGAAAAGGTGTTATTTAAGCTATTTGAGGGCAGTATTAAGGCCTTGACTCTGAGCAGGTGTTATTCGAACTATTTGAGGGCAGTATTAAGACCTTGACTCTGAAAAGGTGTTAAGCTATTTGAGGGCAGTATAAGGCCTTGACTCTGAAAAAGTGTTATTTGAGCAGTTTGAGGGCAGTATTAAGGCCTTAACTCTGAAAAGGTGTTATTTAAGCTATTTGAGGGCAGTATTAAGGCATTGACTCTGAAAAGGTGTTGTTTGAGCTATTTGAGGGCAGTATTAAGGCATTGACTCTGAAAAGGTGTTATTTGAGCTATTTGAGGGCAGTATTAAGGCATTGATGCTTATAAAGTGTTTTCCAGCTACTTGTTGGCTGTTTTAATGCCTTGGGTCTGAAAAGGTGTTTTTCTAGCTACTTGAGGGCTGTATTTTCGAGCTACTTGAGGGCTGTTTTAATGCCTTGGTTCTGAAAAGGTGTTTTTTAAGCTACTTGAGGGCTCTTTTGGGCCTTGATGCTGCAAAGGTGGTCTTCAGATACTTGTGGGTTGTTTAAGGTCTTGACTCTGAAAAGGTGTTTTTCCATCTACTTAAGGATTGTTTTAGGCCTTTTCCTACACTGGTCTCTTGGTAGGCATATTAATAATGGATATGAATCAAAGACCTTGTTAGATTTTCATTTTCATTGTAACTAAAGTATTTTTTTTTCCACTTTCCTAAAATAATTTTTAAAAACATTTTGGACTGAAACTTGTTGGTCATGCTGAAAATCCTGTCAAAAGACTTGGGACATGGATGAAAGAAATTTGGAAAGCATATCTGCATGCAGATGTTGATCTTGATAGACCTGCATCAATAAAGTCTCAAATATTTCACTGATGATTTTAATAATAATAATAATAAAGACTTTATTTAAAGAGGGTAACACAATTAGCTAAGAGCTAATCTACCTTGAGGCCCTCATACAAAGGAATTTATTTAATTTAGCTGCATCTCTGAAGCCACTGGATATACTGAGTTTGGAAGAAGGAAATAGAGTGGGCATTTCTAATCTCAACTGGAATACTATTCCAGAGCAAAGTTCCAGAGTATTGGAAACTTTTTTAAAATAATTCTTTATTTGGTTTGGGAATTTTATATTGTTTGGTAGACATGGATCACAGGTGGGGAGTATTACCAGGTAGCCGATACTGGAATAGTGATTGTAGATATTCAGGAGCACTATTATTGGATATCCTGTACATTAATTTGGCTTTTCTCAAACAGATTCGGTCTTTAATAGGTAATATTTTTAACTTACCAGCTAAATTTTCCTTGCTTTCTTTCTGTATTGATATTAGCCCAAATGCGCTAAATACTTAAATTGATTATGAATGTTATGCTAGCTACAATAGCAGAGGCAGAAGATTTAATGAGTCATGGACCAATCTGATCAAGTCCTGTAGCTTTCTTGTGATCAAGTTCACTGAGACATTTTTTAACAAAGTTTTTTGATACTGGTGGGATCGAGAAACATACCTCCTTAGAGGTTTTGCTGCTGCAGAACTTTTTCAGTTCATTAAAGTTGTTTTGAATCACTGGTTCTTTTAACTTTGTGGTAATGTTGGTGAAAAAATCATTGAAAACATTTGCAATGTCAGTTTCATAAGTGACTATGGTGTCATTCACCAGAAGTGAGTGAATTTTATTTATCTGATCTTTGTGTGTTCCTCCAGTGAGTTCATTGAAGACTTTCCAAACGGAGTTTTTTGTAGGATTCAGTTTCCTACAAATACTCAAGCTTTTTTTAGTGGCATACTGTTTTAATCAAACTTGCTGAAGGACTGAAGCAACATTTCTCCACCTACCAGTTTCAAAGCTAGTGAAAGAAACACTAACTGCCAGTGGACTTGGTTAATTCTTAGCCCATGTGTTCATGTCATGTGTTGGACTTGTTGTGCTTATTTGTTTCAGTAATGAATGTCAGTATGACTCCACCACATTTCTTGAAGTGATAAACAGCCTGACCAGATTTACCCCTAATACAGTATCTGTATAAACCTGACAAATTGTTATGGAGAGAGAGAGGCAGCAAGTTAAAACCTTAGAACATACTTCAGTGTAACAATCATTATAAACTGAATTTCACATATATTTTATAAGTACAAAGTAGTTGCAACTGATAGTGCAAGTTCATGCTGATGTAACTTCATTGCAGTTTTGAAATCTGAGAAGATGTATAATTATTAATGACTCACTTAATTCATGGCCATAGCTGTTACATTTTTTTGGGTGGGGGGGAATAGCCATTTGTTGTCTACAATTGTGGGAACATCTAGTTTGTTAAGAACTTTCCGCATAGAATTCTTATTGCAATTATTTTCTAAAGCTGACTGTAATTCTTCTTTGCCAAACTGATCATATAAGTTACTTTATTTCTCCATGTTTTGTAACGTGCTTGTTGACCAACAGATTTGAAATAATCATGGGTTTTTGTGTCATCTAGAATGGCCAGAGTCAGCCAGTTGGGTTGGAAGTCCAGTTTTATTCTATGTGTTTTTAAAGACATGTTTATCAACCACCTGTTTAAAAAGCTAGATCCTTATATCAAGAGCATCATCCACATCAAATACATAATATACTTACACTTTCAATACATCCGTCACAGATGTCAGTTTGAGAGATAAAATGTTTAACTGAAGTTCCAAAGGAAATAATATGGGCATCTTCATCCAGTGGAGTTCCCAATGTTTGTCTTGAAACGGTAGAGAAATTATGTCTCATCAACAGGGCACTATCTTCAGACATAAGCTTAGCCCCTGTTGCTAGGGTGAAACATTTCAGTCTTTGACCTTATGTCCATATTCCAAAGAGTCATCCCCTGTGAAATGATCATGAACAATTCATGAACTGGCATGAACTGTTCAAGAATTATTCATGAACTGGGTTGATGAACCATTCATGAAGTTCATAAACAGATTCATAAACTGTTCATGAATATGCATTAACTGAAAATGGTCAATTCATGAAATTATGAATTCAAGAACTGTTCATGAACAACACTTCACAGACTGTTCTTGAACAGTTCATGAAATATTCATGAACTGAATTCATGAACAGTTCATAAAAGTTCACAAATTGGGTCATCATCATTCATATTCATGAACTACAGTGAACAAAGTTTCTCATGAATGATTCATGACTTCATTAACAGTTCCTATAAAAAAATTTGAGTATCTGACAAACTAACAAATACCTATAGTAACATTTCATCCTGAATCATAAAATAACCTTAGATGTGGGGTTTCTAAAACAGTATAAAATGCAACATATTATCTTAAAAATGGTATTTAACTTCAGATAAATTTCTCATATGCAACAAAAAACATGTAAACTGACAAGCAATGTTCTTTTTTTTTACTCTTTAGCAATACTTTTTGTATGTTCTGTAATTTTTCTTTGAAAATTTTTCAAGAGATATTGGAACAGTTGTGTTCACTCAACTGTTGAAGCATATTTAACTTTCATCATCAAGGGGTTGTCTTTCCAGGGATTTCTCCGGACTTGACCGATCTTTTTCCCAGCGACTGACCTGTCAGATAACTCTTTTGAGAAGACATTCAGGGCCAATAATTTAATCAAATCCTGCCCATTGTCACTACTGAAAGTCTCCATCTGCAACTTGAGCAGTTCCATCCAATTACTGTTTGGATCTTTACCATTGCTGCAGCAGTCACTATTTAATGTCTCTTCCATCTTGGCCATAGGATCCTCCAGTTTTCAAATTTTCCTCCTTAACCTACAAACTTCATCCTCTAACAATTTTACTTTTCTGCTGTCTGATCTGAAAGAAAGGTAAAGTTATTTAATTACAGATAACCTCTGATCAACATTGTCTTCAGCTTTTAGCACATTTTTTTTGTACCCCACTTTATTTACTGAAATAATTATGATCCAACTAAAATTATTTAATCCCTTTCACTTAATACATAACATACTGAGCATTTATATTATTGAAAATTTTGTCACTAGTTGTATTTTAACTGAAGTTGACTAGCTATAGGCATAGTCACAGGAGTCGGTAAATTGTTTTAATCAGTAAATTATGACAATTTTTTTACAACATTGTTACACTAAATAACCATATCTGTATATATATATATATATTTTTAGTACAGATACGGTCATTTCATGCTTTCAAAAATTGTCGCCATTTTCTATTGATGAAATGTCAGACTTGTGTGGAATAGGCCATAATGTCACTAATGCATCCACTCCAACTCCACATGTTGCGTATTGCTGCTTCCAGTTTCATCACATTATTTGGGCCTGTATTGTGTTAGTTTAGTTTTTTTTGTTTTAATTTAGCAAATTACATCAGATCATAGAAATAGTGATGTCACAAAACAGAAAACGATACCGAACATCTAAATTCCTATCGTAGATGCAGTACCTCGTCTCGTATCAAGATTGAAAAGGGGGGTGGAGTATGATAACGTTTAGTGATTTTCAAAAATTTGAAGAGCAAGTTTAAATTTGGTCTGAAAAAAATCATGTATCATTAGTTTGGTTAAAATTGATATGATGACACATAAAAACCAATAAAATATTCATATAACTTCCACCAAAATAATCGTGGATGACCAAGAAAAAGATACCATAATTTTGATGATCCTGGTTGGGTACACTTTTCCGCATATTGCTCTCACCAAGTCATTTTCTTCATATTCTTCATAATCGCTTCTCTGCACTTCTACTTACTTAAAAGAAATGATATTGAAAATATTCTCATTTGTCCCTTCCACAGGAGTCCACATTTTTTGTTCAAGGTTTTGACTTGTTGCAGAACCGTTTGCATGCTTTTTTGTTTGTGGGGAAAAGGAGGCTCAGCTGCTGAAATCTGGCGCATATATTAACTAATCATTTCATGTCTTCTTTCACAGTCATCCAGTCAGGAGAATTGTTGTTTACATATTTCGGTTTTTACAACAAATTGGCAACCAGTGACTAAGTCAATAGAACATGCAGTTTATGACAGTAATGGACAAAAACGTTAGAACAAAGTCATTGAAAGCTTTTATAGCAAGTACATTTTGTTCATGCTGGCCAGAAAATATTTTCCCATATTAATCCAGAACTACTCGGGTTAAGTACCACAAGTATTGAATAAAAGATCTCTATGAACATTTATACAATATCATATCATTTTTTAAAAAAATTATTCACCTTTATTTCACTAATATTTTGAGAAGTTTATATGATTAATTTTCGTGAACATTTTATGAATATTATGATATAGAAATTTCATATACATTTTTAAGAAATATCTAGGTGGTGCATGAAAGTACTTGAATTGTTCATGAACCAAATTTATGACATTTCAGGAACTTCAAAGATATTATAATAGTTCATAAAAGTTCATCATTGTGTTCATGAACTTCATGTATGATACATCAAAAATTCATAAAGTGTTCATGAACTTAGTTGTGGAACTTTCATCAACATTTGTTCATGAACTCAGATGATGAACTGATCATGAACATTTGAAGAACAGTCATGCACATTCATGAACAGTTCATGAGTGTTCACGAAGTCATGAATTTGTTCTCGCAGGGGACATTGTCATTTAATTTTTTCTTGGTATGTCTGCATGCATCAAAGCCATGACCAGGTTCAAAGCAATTATAACAGCTCCAAGCTTGAAAGTGCTGTAATGGTCCCTGTCATCATTGATTAATGTATTTGCCTCTGAGTGTGTTTCATTTATTGTACACAGAAAGTGTGAAAGTTGCTTTTTGTTTAAATGGGTTCTGCTCTTTAGCCATGACGTGTTCAAGGTCCAAGCCAGACTTCTCTCATCAACATATTTGTGAATGCCTATGAGAAGCCCAAAGTGTGTTAGATATAGTCACCATTCATCCCAGCCACTCAGCAAGGCTCTGACATCACTTGCAATGCATTGCATCATCAGTGACTATTGTGATTCTTTTGTTGACAATTATGTCTGTGAAAAGCTGTGTTTATAACCTTTCAGTTATATGCATGTGATAACTCAGTCCTTCACTAGTGTGTGCACACAGTTTTCTGGGTATGTGTTTTTGTTTTATTGTTAACAAATCTGAGCCACATAATTTTTTCATTTTCATTAAGATTGTCATAGTTTCATTATTGTCATATCCACATATTCTGTCATTTTGACCAGTGTATCTTGTAACTGATTTGCTTCATGTTCATTTTGTAGAACCAAGTTGATATTTTGTTGCTGCTTAGTATGAAGGTATGTGTTTGAATTGTATGTTGCAAAGAGATGCTTTTGTTTCATTGGAACTGAGTGAGGAATATTCACCATTAGTTAGGAATAGGGTTACATCTGAATATATTTCATTCGTTGTCCTTGTTATTATTGTTTGCTGATTGTAACTGCAAGTCCGTGTTCTTGTGAATTATTACATTCATCTTTGTGTTTTCTGTCAGAATGATTTATCCCCATTGCCAGTCAATTCAGTCTCAAACATTAATATTTGGATCCTTACATCGGGATAGCTGATCAGTAATATCCTTCTAGGTTTAGGTGACACCCTTGACAATTAACTTTAAATCTTCATATGGGATTTTACTTGTAACTTGCATAGTTCAAGAACCAATCAACATGTTCTGATGCAGTTTGGTATGAACATAGTTTTGTACATGTGCTTTATATTTATCAACACCATTTTTGACAGAGTTATGCTTTTTGTCAAGGGTTTTCTTGTTTTCACACGGAAACTTGGAATGTTGCTTGCAGTCAGTACTACTCCAGAACCATTCAACATATTCTGTACAAATTCAGGAAGAACATTGTATCTTTGACATGGAGGTCTTTTATAGGTTTTGTGTTGTCTGCACCATTCTAGGCAGAGTTATGGCCCCTTTTAGCTTCATATCTTTATATCAAATGTAATGGTAATCTGCATACATCAAGAGCTTTTCAGTATATTCTCATGCAATTTTTGGTGAACATTTCATGTTACTGTGTGTTTCATTTTTTCCATTATGGACAGCATTGTGGCCTGTTTTGATCACTTAATATTTTTGTCTTTGCTGAAGGACACTCTCTTTATATAAAGTTATCATCATTATTATTAGTAGTAGTAGTAGTATTGCTTGTCATACAAAGACACTGCTTTCATCAACATCATCATTCAGACAAGACATGGTTCCTGAATGCCCATATTCTCCTTTGGTTTGACAATGCATATTCTGCTGTTGACCCTACTTTTTGGGGTCATTTGCGATGCACCCATCACTAATAGCAATTTTGGAACTATTTTATTTGTTGTATGAGAATAAAGAGATTGCTAGTTGTATCAAAAATTTTCATGTTGATAAAAATAGGGAACTTTGATGCAGTAAAGTTAACAATGGTTAGGTACATTTAATTGTTTGAACTGAGTATATTTAAAATGTGAGTGAATCTGAGAATGTGCACAGTAAATTTGTTGACTTGTTTTAAATTTTTATTTTGTACATTAATTTATTCTGACAATAAATTTTCCTCAGATTGCACTGGTTAGATTGCTGACCCAGATGGGTATTCAGCCAGATGGAATACTAGGACACTCCATTGGTGAGATTGCCTGTGCCTTTGCAGATGGTGCAATGACAGCTGAGGAGACGATACTGTCAGGCTACTGGAGAGGACATTGTGTACAAGAGACCAGGCTGCCACAAGGGAGCATGGCAGCTGTTGGTAGGTCTAGTTTGCTGTTAATGTTAGGAAATTCAACTGATGCATACTTGCATGTTGGCACAGGCAGATAAGAATCTTGGTCTGTAAGAGAGGACACTGTATCGGAGGAGGGGGGGGCACTATTTCATGAATTAACAATAAGTAACAAGAGTGTGGTTGTAGTTCTGTCACATGTGGAGCAAATAGCTGGAATCATGGAACCAGCCTCTTTGTGTAAGAATATCCTTTAAAATTTTTTATTTTTGTACCATTCCTCAGGGCTTTCATGGAAGGAAGCTATGGATACCTGCCCTTCAGACATTGTACCTGCCTGTCACAATGCAGAGAATACTGTAACAATCTCAGGTCCTGCCAGCTCCATAGCCAGGTTTGTTAAGGAACTGCAAGATCGGCAGATCTTCACTCGGGAGGTTCAGTCAGCAGGAGTTGCTTTCCACTCTCCTCACATGCAGCAAGTGGCTCCAGAGCTCAAGAAAGCTTTGACCAAGGTACCATTATGTTTAGTCTTTGATGAATTGCAAGGCTGTACATACTGTTACCAGGTTGTACATTTCTGTTACCAGGCTGTACATTCTGTTACAAACTGTCAATTGTTTAGTATTTGAAATTTAAACTGATTGCTAACCAGTGTCATTGATGACCACAAGTGAATTGTCACAACACTGTACAAGAAGTTATAGGTTGGTCCAACCTTGGAGCAGTTAGTTTAGACATCTCAGTGGTTGTACCAAAAATTTAACAATGCTCATTAGCATTTGTTAAAAAGAAATTGATGTTCTCGTCAACTAGTATACTTACACCATCAAGATGAATTTATTTTAATTTTTGGAGTAAAGTTTTCAAAGGAGAAGACTTATATTGGGGGGGGGGGGATGGTAGGCTTTAGAAAATCGTATACTTTTGAATATTGAAATTTTGCCATAATCTCATATAATAAAACAGATAATTTTGGAATAGATTCTGATGGCAGTGCTAAAGTAATAATTCAACTTGGAATATTGTCATTTCAATGAAAAAGGAAGAGTTGTACATCTTGTAATTGACCTTGAAGATTTCTTATAAAATCCACAAGCAGTTAACTGCCAGATGTCCACTGATGGCAGTCAATGGGAATATTTAAATTTTCACACTCAGCAGACTTGTGATGGTTTTCTGTTCACATTGCTTCTAAAATAATATGATTTAAACCAATAAATGAAATGAATTCAGGTTCCAAATGATGCGATATTAAATAAAGTGATTTAAAGAAGAAAATGGAATGTTGAAATCTGTTTCCAAATGATGTGGTATTAGATAAAATGATGTAGATAAAATGAAATGATTTAATCCAACAAATGAAATGATGAATTTAGATTCCAAATGATTTGGTATTGAATAAAATGGTCTGAAAAACCAAATGGAATAATGCATTCAGATTCCAGACGATGTGGTATTAAATGAGATGTGTTGACACTAAACGGTCTAACTGGGAACAGCACTACATTGTAAGGTCAAACTGCAAATCATCTAGCGTAAATCCAAACATGGAAACGTTTATCATTCCATTTTCTTCTTTATCTCATTTTATTTAATATCATGTCATTTGGAATCTGAATTCATCATTTCATTTATTGGTTTAAATCATTTGATTTTAAGCTATGTAAATTCAATTAATAAAACATCATTTGGAATCAGAATTCATCATTCTATTTTGTTGTTTAAATTTTATTTAATACCAGATCATTTGGAATATAAATTCATGATTTCATTTCTTGAGTTCAATAATTTCATTTTAGACTACATCATTTTATTTAATACCACATCATTTGGAAGCAGATAGCATCATTTTGTTTTGTTCTTTGAATCATTTAATTTCATACTACAGTGGTCCCCCTCTTATACGGCCACCCCTTCTGCACCGGGAAAGTGGCCTTATAAGACAGGTGGCCTTTCCACAGGGGACTATATTTGTGAGATGTGTATGTATATGTGTATATAGTAGGAAAGCTACATATAACTTTAAACAGCTAATATCATCATTTAAAAGTAGCATTAATTATTAAAATGTTCTTCTTGTCTTAAAAACAGACTTATTTCAAGTAACATAAATTAATAGTTCTTATTCTTAGGCATGAAATGTAAGTGGGATATTGTTGGCATGCGCATTACGAAACCATTGAAAAATGTTATTTAAATCTTGGTAAATATATTGTTTCGTATTTAAAATTATTCTCTTCCCATTTACTCCATTTTTCCTACTGCTCGAGAATATTCTCTTATCTTTTATGATCTTGTTTATTTGAGTCTTCCGAACATAAAATCTTTCAGCAAGTGAACTCACCACATTGTCATCAAGTTGAATAACTTTTACTTTTTCTTTTAAAGTATTATTTCTTCATTTATGTGATGACGTGTTCAAGTTTTATAATGATTTATCCCTATGTTGCTAATTGTACAGTATTGCAATTTAATTTTGTAGACGAAATTTTTGTACACAATAAACATGTTTATAAAGGAAGTGATCCATGTACTGTCATGTGATTTTTCGGTCTTTGTTTGGTACTCTGTTTTGTTCAAAGTTAATTGTTTCTGTGTATATGTTAATCCGCAAAATCTAGTTTTAGCCTATCTGATCATGCTATGATCCTGACAATTATGTTGGTCGTAATCATCAATTAAAAAAAAAAAATTTGCTGTGTGAAGCCCAAAGCTCTATCAAACATTGCTGACTCCATTTCTATCTGACCATGTTATGATCTTGACAATTAACATCCAATCGTAATCGTCAATTTAAAAAAAATAAAAACTCCGCTGTGAAACCCAAAGCTCTATCAAAACATTGCTGACCCCATTTCCTGCAAATGTCTGTGTTAATGATATAATAATAACCTTAGTGGTACATGTACTTTAGCCAACACTTATTTCAGTAACGAAAACCTGACATCTGGAAACCGACATCAGGAAAGATAATCAGACTACTTACCTTAAATTAAATATTGGTTCTGGACATATCAATAATAAAATGTGGCTGCTTGTGAGGGGTAAATTTTACATTTGTGCACTAAAATTTTCAAAGATGCTGGTCGTGTTAGAGCAGTGGCCTTTCTTGAGGGGTACTTTTGAACACAAACTCGTCGGTGCCAAGGGATTCTGGCCGTAAAGAGTGGGTGGCTGCTGGTCAAGGGGGGTCGTTCATGAGGGGGACCACTGTAAATCATTTCATTTAATACCATGCCATTTGGAATCTGAATTCATTATTTCATTTTGGGGTTCAATCATTTCATTTCATGCTACATCATTTCATATCACACAACATCATATGGAATCTGAATTCATCATTTCATTTGTTGGGTTTAATTATTTCATTTCACACTACATAAATTTCATTTAATACCACATCATTTGGAATCTAAATTCATCCTTCGGTTTTGTTCATTAAATCATTTCATGTTACACCACATCATTTGGAATCTGGATTTATCATTTCACTTGCTGGGTTAAATCATTTGATTTCATACATCATTTGATTAATGTAATTTTGGCGATGATGGCTGCCCATAGTGGTGTCTGCATATGCTTGGTGTTACCATTTCGTTCCCCATATACTATCTTAAAATCCACTTGCATGAAATGCCATGCAAACTATGGGACCTTTGCTACTGGCCTGCATAGCTTAACCTACTATTTCCAGGCATTATTGAATTTCTTGTAGCATTCTTTAGTCAATGACCTTCAGCACTGGGAGATAGTGCACATTTTGGCATTTGGCATGAATTGGCAAAAAATAAGACAAAAAAACGTCCCTTAAATATTCCCTTTAAACATCTTTAAAAATACAATAACAACTTGAAGAAGACAAAAGAAAATTGATGCTTTTGTGAGTGTTTCTGCCATAATCATTTTGGGGTTTGTTTCCTTGCTATCTCACCTCGGCCACAGGTTAGACAATTTTTAATTAAGTACTTGCAAGTCGTCATGAACTCTATTTTGATACATATATTGCTTACCAACAAGTCAGTAAATGTCTCACCATTGGCCTTAAACACTTTCATGAAAGCAGGAAGGTAATCAATTTACAGCTTGTTATGAACATTTCAGCCAATGTGTAACAGTACTTAATTAGACTACTTGGGACCTGTTGTTGCACTAGTCATAATGTACTGTTGGAATAGATCTGGTCCCCAGTAGACAGATTCTGGCTGGCTTTTGCACTTTGTGGATAGAACACACAAAAATGGCATGCTTATTTTAATTTTTGTTAAAACTTTTTAAAAGTGGTAGATTCCAACTATAAAATGGTACAATTAGTAGAAAGCTTTTAATATAGTACTTTTTATAGAGCTGCCAGTATAATAACATGTATGCAAACCCAAAACCAGGTGAAATTCTTGCACATATCTGATCTTGAGGATAGAGGTTGCACCTTGCATACTATTTCCATTCAATGACTCCTTAACTGATATTATCCAAACTTGGTGATGGAGGTAAAGAAAGGATAATCTTAAGGTTTTAGCTCCAAAACCTTTAATCACAAAGGGTTTAGTTTGACATGGTGGGATCTATATCAGCAGTACAACTTGCTACCTTTCCAGGGTGTTCAGCAGTTTTGTGATGACGTGGGTTACTGGACTTTCATTGTGTTTGTGTGTGTGTGTATGCACGAGTTAAAATTTGTCTCCAAACTGCATCCATGCATAAACCTTGTGCTTATCCTACCCCATATCTCACAAAGTACTTAAAAGTTGCTTCATGTACCTTTGAAAACCAGAGATGGCAAATTCAAGATAAGGGGATGTAACTCTCTCTTGGACCTATTGTAAGGTGTCATGATAGGTAGTGCATTTGTATTAAACACTGCCTTTCAGAAGACAAAAATTAAGAGTGAAAGAAATAAACTTAATAAGCAAATCAGCAAACTAAAACTAAATAGAAAGAAGGAGCTGAAGAAAGAAGTATTGGTAAGAAGAATGAAATAAAACCTCCAAGTTGGAGAGTGTTCACTTTGAATTGATGATCTACACACTCTTGCCTGAGCTCTTGAAAGCTGCAGGTAAATTTATTCTCGTGTCACTAAAATTATCATGATATGAAAAATTATGATACATGATATAATTAAAACATGAAAGAGTTTGAGTCATATATAAAGTAGAATACATTTCCAGTCCATGATTGTAATAGCTGACTGTAAATGTTCCAACAACAAACAACAAATATCTTGAGTGTTGACTGCAGACTTTTCAAACTCCAAATTGCTGCATGAAATATTGACTTGGACCATGAGACCGTTCTTGTAGCCTAAATGTTTAGAGCATCTGCCTTAGATGCAAGAGGTCACAGGTTCAAACACAGGCCAAGTCATACCAAAGACTTATAAAAGCAGTACTAGCAGCTGCCTTGCTTGGTGCTCAGTATTAAGAGGTTAGTGTTGGGATTGGTTGGACTGGTATCAGGATAATGTGACTGGGTAGGACATGATGCGGCATGATGCCCAAGTGCTCATGGGACATCATGCCCAAGTGCTCATGAGACATGATGTGGCATGATGCCCAAGCACTCATGGGACATGATGTGGCATGATGCCCAAGTGTTCTTGGGACATGATGTGGCATGATGCCCAAGTGCTCATGGGACATGATGCAGCATGATGCCCAAGTGCTCATGGGACATGATGTGGCATGATGCCCAAGTACTAGACATCACAATAAATGGTTACACAATAGACATCATAGCAATATGATTAAAGTTGTTAGAGCTATGTTAAAAATACAAATCACACACACACACACAGACTTGCACAGTGATGTAATAAAAGCTAGTAGGAACAATCTGAATGACTTCATGTCAGTGAAGCATCAGTGGCTCACCATATTCATGCAACTTGTGGGCCATCTGAAAGTCCATGCTAATTATATATTTTGAACTCCAAAATTAATAAAGAAAAACACAATTTTTCAAGTAAAATGGCTTTCTCTGGACACAATTTGTGAAGCCCTTCCCTTGGGTCTATCCCTGGACACTGCATTTGTAACTGATGAATTTAAGGATTTAGTGCAATCACTCTATCCAGGGGGGACACCACTTGTCCGAATTCCACCTTGACAAGCAGACAACATTTTAGCACTTCTATTTGCTACAACAACCCAAAAGATGTAACAAACATCTGTTTTAGCTTGAGAGTGCTAGATTTGCTGCCCTAATATAGTATGTTTTGGTGAGTATTATTGGAAAAACAAATCTGACTAATGGGGGGTTTTGTTGTGTACATGGTGACTCAGTTTTTAGCTTAGACTCATAACAAGTATGTAATGGGTTAGAATCCTGCCTAGGTTGACTGTGATAGGGTATCTCTGAGAGTTACATAACTTCTGTTTCCTTGGCATCAGTCCTTAATACCATTATCTATATTATTAACTACAACAAATTTGATCCTGTTGGCAAGTGGATTCATGTTTAGGTTCAGACCTTATTATTAAAAAGTTGCCAAGTCCCAGTTTGTTATGATCAGGATGCACAGTATTTGTATTATTAGCAGTGAATAAATAATTACCTGTATCTTCTATACTATCTGTCAAGGACTCATATACACCATGCATCCCTTGTCAAAACAGATTTGATTCCCTTGCTGATGGATGTTCTGAAAGAGGAAACTTACCAGCTACCTGTACATATTCAAATATGACTGATAGTTCAGATTTATACAATGATTATAAAACTAGAAAATGCATTTGTAGAAAAACTTAATTTTTTATACAGTAATGACAGTTGTAACGATGATCATTATGAACATAGTTTTAATACTTTTAATGTCTCCTTGAGTACCTCTAATAGCATTGATGTTAATCTCATGAATTTAGGAGTTTCTAGTAAGGGTTTGCACATAGGTCATTTAAATATTCAGGGTTTTCGTGGAAAGATCGATCAAGTGAAGTTACTGCTAACCTCTCCAAATAATAATATCCATTTATTTGGACTCTTGGAAACAATATTAACAGAAATTCAGGGTGAAAATTTCTTGTATATTAATGGCTATGACAAACATTATAGAAGGGATAGGAAAGCAGGCGTTGGTGGGCTCCTTGTGTATGTTAGAACTGGTACTATTTCCAAAAGATGGGAAGACCTAGAAATACAGGAAATAGAATCCATTTGGCTACAGATCACTCCAGAAAAAGCTAAGCCCTACTTAGTAGGTTTTGTTTACAGACCCCCATCATCACATGCTGATTGGTGTGAATATTTTGAACTTCAAGTAGATGATATTTCAAATGAAGAGAAAGAATTTTACATTCTAGGCAATATAAATAGAGACCTTCTCAATGACCAAATAAAAGTGAATTGGATGAATTTTATTGCTTTGTTAGGTATGGAGCAACTAGTAAATGAACCCACCAGAATAACATCTACCTCTTGTTTATACCAATACAAAAGAAAATGTTTTGGAAGTAATGGTTCCAAAGACTGTTATAAGTGATCACTTTGCAATTTTTCTAACAAGTAAAGTCAGTGGCAAAAATAAAAAGAATAATATCCATAAATCCATTACTTCTAGATCTATTCAAAACTTTGATACTGTTAAATTCCTGGAAGATCTGAAACAGATTGCATGGAATACAGTCCAAATCTTTGAAGATATTGATGATATTTTAGATACTTGGACAGATCTGTTCATCAATATAGTGAACAAACATGCCCCTTTAAAAACACACAGGATAAAGAAAGGCCACCAGCCAGGCTGGATCTCCCCAGAAATTGTAGAAGCAATAAAGCAAAGAGACCAACTTAAATCAGTAGGAAATTAAACTGAATATAGAGTTTGGAGGAATAAAGTTAATAAAATGATACGTCAAGCCAAACAGGCGCACTACAAAAAAGTGCTGGATGAAAACCAAAATACCCTGAAAGCTATCTGGAAAATGTTTACAGAGTTTGGTGCAGGCAGATGTAAAAGTAAAACTGAAATTTTATCCTCAATCATGAGGGCATTTATAACAATAATCCAACTGACATCTCAAGGACAGGGCTCTATCCTTGGACCTCTGTTATTCATTCTATTTATCAATGACTTACCTCTTAAGATTGGAACTTCAATTTCTTCCACTGACCTCTATGCAGATGATACTGAGATGGGTAAAACCAAAATGGTACTTGAAAATAACTTACAAGATGCTCTTAACAGACTTCAAGTATGGTGCAAGGAAAACAGTATGATCATAAATACAGAGAAAAATGAAAGCCGTACTAGTTACAACGCAACAAAAATGAGCAAGTCTAGATAGCAACAAACTCCAGGTTCTATTTGACAATGTGAGCCTTAATATGACCTCTCAGGATAAAATTCTTGGTATATTCATAGATAACAATTTTACTTGGTCTATTCACATTAAACACGTTTCAGAGAAGGCTAAGTCTTATCTTTGGCTACTGAGGAAAATCAAAAACATGCATTCCTCTTCAGTATAGGGTCATCTTTTATTAAAGTTGTATTCGGCCATATCTGGACTATTGTAATGTAATTTGGGGTAATGCCTCTAATTCAAACTTAACAACTCTTTTAAGACTCCAAAAGAGGGCTTGCCAGTTAATTCTAATCAATTTACAGTAGAACCTGTCTTGAAAGACCACCCCTTTTGCCAAAAAAATATGGTCTTTCAAGACAGGTGGTCTCTCATTACAGGTCATAATGCTATATAATCAATAAATCAGTGCACTGAGAACATGGTCACTCAAGACAGGTGGTCTCACATAGCAGTGGTCCTTCAAGGCAGGTTTTACTGTATAGACACTTTCCAGGATGCAATGAATAATAGAAAGGTTTTAACAATACATGAAAGAATATTTCTTAGAAAGGCCAAATTAATGCATAAAGTATCCAGAAAAGCCATTCCTGTCTGTCTAAGCAATATCTTTCACCAAAGAGATGCTGATGGTACTCCAAATTTAAGGTCCATAAGAAGTAAAAATTACATTATACCAAAGCCAAAGAAGGAATTGTTTAAAAAAAATTTCAGTATACAGTTCCACTGGTATGGAACAACATTCCCAGTGACATAAGGCAGGCTCCTAGCATTTCTCCTTTTCATAATCAGTGTCTCAAATGAATGAAATCTTTAGAAAATTGAACAGTTCTAGTACAATAAATACTGCCTGCTTTTCTGTAATTTTGCATCATTTTGACAGTTGAATTTTTCAATGCAGGATATTTTATATTTTATATATGTTTATGTATTCACAGATGCCTGTGCATGTGTTCCAGGCTTGATACTTTGACTTTTAAAATAACTTAATTATTTAGTGTCAAGCCAGATTCTCCATATCATGTTGTATATACCGTATATATTGTACATGACAGACAGAAGGCCTCAAGGTAGATTAGTTCTGTAACTGATTGAGTTGCCTTCTCTGAATAAAGTCTAAATAAAGTCATTATTATGATTGATAATGAAGTGAAAAAAACTTTCCTGTTGTCTGACAGATTATACAAAGCAAGCCACGTACCAGTCGCTGGATCAGCACATCCATACCAGAGAGGGACTGGGACTCGGAACTTGCTAAATACTGCTCTGCAGACTACCATGTAAACAACTTAGTGAGCCCAGTTTTATTTCAAGAGGCTTTGTGCCACATCCCTGACAATGCTATTGTCATAGAGATAGCACCACATTGTCTGCTTCAGGCAGTGCTGAAGCGGTCACTTGTCAAGGAGTGCACAATAGTGGGACTGATGAAGAAAGATCATCCAGATAACCTCGAGTTCTTCTTCTCCAGTTTAGGAAAGTGAGTAGTAATCTAGATAACCATGAGTTCTTGTCCAGTCTAGGAAAATGAATGGTAATCTAGATAACCTTAAGTTCATTTCCAGTCTAAGAAAGTGAGTAGTAATCAAGATAACTGCAAGTTCTTTTCCAGTCTAGGAAAGTGAGTAGTAATCCAGATAACCTAGAGTTCTTTTTCTCTAGTCTATGAAAGTGAGTAGTAATCTAGATAACTGCAAGTTCTTTTCCAGTCTAGGAAAATGATTAGTAATCTAGATAACCGCAAGTTCTTCTTCTCCATTCTTGGAAAGTGAGTAGTAATCTAGATAACCACGAGGTTCTTGTCCAGTCTAGGAAAATAGTATTAATCCAGATGACCTAGAGTTCTTTTTCTCCAGTCTACGAAAGTGAGTAATAATCTAGATAACCACAAGTTCTTTTCCAGTCTAGGAAAGTGAGTAGTAATCTAGATAACTGCAAGTTCTTTTCTGGTCTAGGAAAATGAATAGTGATCTAGATAACCTCAAGTTCTTTTTCTACAGTCTAAGAAAGCAAGTAGTAATCTAGATAACCATGAGTTCTTGTCCAGTCTAGGAAAATGAGTAGTAATCGAGATAACCTAGAGTTCTTTTTGTACAGTCTAGGAAAGTTAGTAGTAAAATAAAATATTGTTTCATTTGTCCTGTGAAATTTTTTTACATGTATCATCTGTACATGCTAAAAAAGTCAGTTCCAAATGCAAACAACATACACCCTGATCTGCCATTACATAATACACCAGCATATCAGGGTATATATTTGTTCTAATGTGAACTCCTGACAAGCTGTATAGACACAGATCTGCCAGACTATTATGCAATGGCAGATCTTGGTTTGTGCAGTTTGCAGTTGGATAAGTAAGCAAGTATAGACGGTCTGTTTTCAGATTAATCTGATAGTTACATTTTTTAAAATTCAGTTTTCACTCACCTGGCAAAGTGAACTTAATGTGCGTTGTGCATCCATTCATCGCAATTGCTTGTTACACTCAGGAGTCCATATCTCTGATCCAGTTTAACTTATTAACCCCTGAGCCAAACAGCTAGGCATTCCCCTACAGCATACATGCATTATTAACCCCTGAGCCAAACAGCTAGGCATTCCCCTACAGCATACTTGCATTATTAACCCCTGAGCCAAACAGCTAGGCATTCCCCTACAGCATACTTGCATTATTAACCCCTGAGCCAAACAGCTAGGCATTCCCCTACAGCACACTTGCATTATTAACCCCTGAGCCAAACAGCTAGGCATTCCCCTACAGCATACTTGCATTATAATTAACCCCTGAGCCAAACAGCTAGGCATTCCCCTACAGCATACTTGCAGAGAGATCACCTATAGCAGTGTTAGCCTTACCAGTGCCTGTATCCCTGAGACTTGCTGACAGCACTTGGTGTGCAGGTTTTTACAGAGGGGGCTACTTGCAATAAATGTTAGTTTTTTATTAATGTTCCTTTAATTAAGCTGAAATTTGGCACAGCAGTTCTCAATAAAATTTTGTATGTAATGGTACAAGTTTCATGCTACATGCAAAAACAAAACTAGTGCATAAAGATAAAAATAAATGATTTACTTGCCAATTTGTTTAACTTGCCATGAATAATCCATAAAATCCATTATGAATTCACACTAAATAATTAACACTATTAACACATGAAAGTAATTCTATTTTATGTACACAGAAATTCCACTTGTCATCTCTCTTGCAAACTTAACCTCCTGTGAATACTCGTCAGAGTCTGTCAAGTTAAAGTCTACTTCCAGCGGGTGATTCTCATAATTTTCATCATTTTCTAATCTAAATTCTTTTCATTTTCACCTACAATGATAACACCACCCACTTTGGTGCATCATAAATGATGTTAACTTTACAGAGGTCAGAAGTAAGGTATTGCTTCATGATGCAAAAATGTTGCATGTGGGGTTGAGTTAATTTATTTTTTTTTAAATTTCTTAGAAATTGTAAAGGAATTACTGTTTTTCTCATTTCTGTGCAATGTTAGTGCACAAAAAATGATCAAATGAGCAAGGAATATTCAAACTGAGTGATGTCATCAAAGTTCACCCATTAACTCATTGCCCCCTGGAAATTTTTTTCATTTTTGCCTGAAATGGGGGTAGGAGATGCATATTTGGAATTACTGTTTCCAAGAGTTGTCATGTAACTGGTTGATTAGATGTATAAAAGACATTTTCAATTTGCTATTTTGGCTGTGCTTGGCAAAAGTGTGAAAATTGGATATTTTTTGCTTTTTTGCATATTGGACCCATGATTTTTGTGTCTTAGCCCCACTTTCTTCCAAATCAGAAACCTATCCTACAGTTTACAAAAATCCATCAGTCCATTTGCAGTTTAAACTGGTCTTATTTAGATCTAAGGCCCAAAAAGTCTGCAATCTGGACACAATCTCAAAACTGGTAATTTTTTTCTTGAAAAAAAATTCGGTTTCAAAAATTGTTTTTTCCACTGTAGTTTTTAATGCAAGTTGAAAGTCAACATTGTTTGATATCATTATACAAGTAAATCTTTTCCCTGTTTGGTAATACCCTCTGTATCCTAAATGATTTTGAATTTACAGAGCATTAACTGATCAATTAATTTACCTGCATGTAATTTTTAAATCTGCTTTAATAATATTGTAAATGGCTATGCTTAAGCTATCTAAAAGACTCATCATTGTCATCTTAATAGTGACATAAATTTGCTATCATTATCACCTTAATACAGAGGCATGTAAAGATATAACACAATATGCTTAAGCTAGCTAAAAGACTTTGTCATCATTAACACCTCAATACAGTGGCATATAAAAGATATAACACTGTATTCCTCAAGTAGAAAAGTCTAACAGGAGACCCAAAGTCAGATACAATTCTTGTGTCTCTCTAAGTTACAACATGTTGCATGCACAAACTTTGGTCCATTAATTCCTGAAGGTGAAATAAAGCATGGCTGCATGGAAAATTGCTAATTATTTCCAGCTTCAAGTCAGTGGTGGATTATTTCCAACCTTAAGTCTGTGGTGGCAGGAATGTGCAAATAGTGGTAATGAACAATATTGTAGTGGAATGTTTTGTGAAGCAGTGGATGATAATTCAAATGAAAGATGTAATGGAGCGTCTCTCAAAATGGAGGGCAATAATTAAAAAACAATGTTATATGCTGTGTTTTGATGAATTGCCTTGGGGCAGTATTGAAATCAAACCAAGTTTCAGAAATCTTGGTTGTTACAGTACAGATGATTACAACACAACACCATGATGGGAGGCATGTTGTTGTGCAGTATTTGAAAAGGTTGTTGGAAGTTTTTGCATTGGACTGTTTTAATTTTAGGACTTTGATTCATGCCAAGACACAGAACAGATCAGATTAACAGAAAATCATCATTACACTGGAATCAAGATGTGAAATATACTAAACTGCACCACAAAGCTAGCGCTACATCATGACTGACTTTATCCTTTCCTGATGTGCCTAATTTGAAGACAAGAAGGCTAGGGTCTGCATGTCAAGCCCACAAGTAACCTATTGCAGAAAACTAAATTTACCAAAACCTGTTAACTAAATATTGACAATGATACCACCTCCACTAGAAAGATGATAATTCATAATCAGATTCTTTATGCAGCCAGTGTTTCACTCGTTATAAGCTATGACATTGTTCTTGTTGTAGCAGACATAAAATCACATTAGATTGTGCATCTGTCTGTTGCCTATTTCACTCTACACAGTAAGACTAATTCTTCCCCGTCTGCCATAAATAAACTTTCTAAGTGTCTTGCATTGTGGACAAGGTAAAAACCTACTGATTTGAGCTCGAAAGTTCAAAGGTTGAAGTCATAGGGACTGAAATGAGGAAAACTATTTTTGTCTACAAATTGACTTGTATAGCAGATGCTTTGGTGGAACTTTGCATATGGCTTGCATTATGAGGCAAGAAAATACCTATTGTTTTGGGGTTCAACAGTCAAGGCACAGTAACTCTTAAAGAGGACAGTTCCCACATTATATCTTGAGTATTTATTTGATCATTTACTTTCAACATACTTTGTGCATGATTTGTACTTAAGACATTTTTATGTCAAAGGGTCAAAGATAAAGGCCATGTGGACAGAGAGAAAGAAAGAAAAACAAAATTCTACAAAATTGGTTCTGTATCACTTGCCTTGACTAAACTTTGTTGATGGTTTCCATGTGGGACAAGGTAGACACCTATTATTAATTTTGGGGTTAAAAGGCCAAAGCAGTTTGAAAAAAAGAAAACATTTAAGAAAATATCTAAAGTTTTATTCCACAAACCATGACAAATCAGAAAGACACCTGTTGATTTTTGTGTAAATTATTTCAAAGCTGAAGGTTACAGAGGCTAAATGCAGAAAATGGTTCCTGAAAAATAAATTGGTACATGGTATGGTACTCTTGTTTCAATAATCCAATGAAAAGTTTGAATTTCTGAAGATTTAAGATAGGACAGCCATTATTAAGGAGGATAGGCTATATCCTGAAGAAAAGCAGGAAATGATACCGTCTAGAAATGGCAGTATGCAGTATCCTTCTGAAACAAAGTAGGAACAATGTGATTTTGAATGACCTACAGTAGTTTTTTCTCATCATATTTATCACTGTTTTAAATTTTCAGATGTTTTCTAAATGGACTAAACCTGAACCCACTTGGAGTCTATGCACCAGTTGAGTTCCCAGTCCCAAGGGGTACCCCCTTTGTGTCCCCAGTTGTCCAGTGGGACCACTCACAGATCTGGGATGTCCCAAGTACAGATAACTTCCTGAGTGGTGGTTATGGCCATCACTCTGACAGCACTTTTGAAATGGAGATTTCACCAGAATCCCCCGACTTCTACTTGACTGAACACAACATTGATGGACGGATGCTTTTCCCAGCAGCAGGTTATGTTGTGCTAGCCTGGAAAACATTGGCCAAATATCATGGAGAACTATATGAAAACCTGCCAGTCCTTTTGCAGAATGTTAACATTTATAAAGCTACCATCTTGCCCCAAAATGGTAAAAATATTTTTTACTTTACAGTAAACTTGTGCAAGTATTTTGAGTTTTGTCAGCTATATATTTTTGCTTGCAAATAAGCTAATGGCAAGACATCTAAAGTAAACAATTTAACTTCTTGCATAGTCAAACCATTCTTAAGCAGCTACCTGGGTGAAAAGGACAAACACAGTTTACCTCTGACTGGAGGAGATTCAGTTATTAAAATTTCCATGCAAATTTTGTGAAGCAAATCTTGTTGGTACTTTTCCTTAAACCAGTTTTGTTCTAAAGCAAATCTTCAACCTTTATTCTTTAAATTTTCAGAGCTTTCTTATATTCCTTTTTTGGGGAGAAACTTTTCAGGCATTTGGTATACTATATAAACTCACCTGCGAGTCAACATTTTTAAAGAATACTTTATTCATGCAGTAGGGGCAATCTTATAAGTGAGACACAAAAGATTCAATAAATCTTTAGTTTGTGAAGCAGCACCCATGTTTGTTTTCCCAGTTGACAATCCTTTAATCAAGCCATGAATTTGATAATGTGACCATAATCCCTTTGCTTGTAAAGTCGGCAGCCATGTTACTTTCCCAGTTGACAATCCTTTAATCAAGCTGTGCAGCAAAACTGCTTAACAGAATGTGACCAAATTCTATAGAAAGCTTTCTGGCATATGTCTCTTAATATTTTTACCAATGATTCCAGTCTAACATTGCATTTGGCCATTGCTGCTAAAAACTAAAAACTAAATGTTGACTTGCAGGTGAGTTTATATAGTATACCAAATGCCAGAAAAGTTTCTCCCCAAAAAAGGAATATAAGAAAGCTCTGAAAATTTCAAGAATAAAGGTTGAAGATTTTTGAAAACCTGCTAAATGAAATTTGATCTCACTTTATAGAAAACATTCAGGCATAAAGGGCTTTCAGAAATTTGATCTCACTTTTTAGAAAACATTCAGGCATAAAGGGCTTTCAGATTTGTGCAAGTGATGCAAATCCACTGCTGAAAGTAGGGAAACATTGCCTCATCTTTATCTAAAAATAAATTTGGCTGAATAGAATTTGACTAACATGGACTTGAAGCATACTGGCATTGGAGCCATTCAGTATTGGACAAATCTTGATGAGCCATCAAATAGAGTGTTATGTGTATTTAATATATATTGTGTGTTTGGCCTTTGTGATCAAGAGTATTGTCTTTCATGACTATTTTCATGTAATGCTGACCTGACTTTTGTTCTTTTTTACTAAGATGTTCACTTGATTCATGTGTAAGACCTAAACTTGTTTATGAATATGATGGAATTTTCCATTACAATATGCACATCCTTTTATTGTTTTAGGTCAAGTGAAACTCGTATATATACAATGAGGTAAACAATAATTCATTCCTGTTTTGAAGTTCAGTCTGTGGAATCGTTTACTGTTGTGTTCAGATATAATTTAAGAGGAATCATTTATTTAAATTATTCATTGGAATTACAAGGTGCTTATTTAATTTTTGGACAAAAACTACTTTGGAATTGTTGTGAATTCAAAGACATTCTGGATTATATCATTGTGTTACTGTAACAAGATAACCAGGTTGGATTTCAGATTTATAACAGAACACTTTTGATGGTGATTGTACCACTATGTTTATTTTGTAAATTTTCTATGTAGCTTTGGCTTGTGTGGTATAATGCAATACTTTCTATTCTTGTTTGTGACTTAGCAAGAGATTTACATTAACAATATAAAGTTGCATTTTATTAAGAAATGTTTAGTACCATAGGAATCTTATCGGACATGGGTTCACTTCTGAATCTGTTTATTGTTTTGTACTATCGTACCGATAATGTAATTTGTATAACTTACCGTATATAACGCCATTACCTTTTATCCTGTATGCCGTGTCATGAGTAGTACACGGTGTTAGATGTATTTTCAGCTGACCAGAGTGACCCAGAGTGATCCATGGTGATCGTGGTTGATGTGGTACCAGCTAAGGAGCTAACCAGAGAAGTTAACCATAGCAGCCGTAGAGCTGAGTGAACAGTGTTGCTGGTCAAGTAGCAGGTGATCAGGCGTTGCAGACCGAATTGGTGGGCGCTGATTGCTTGATTGACCAAGGAATTGAATGGTGGTCGGTGACTACCTATAATGATGCTTGATTGACCAGTGTGACTGGTAGCAAGTGTGATATTGACGGGAGTGTTTTGTGTTACACCATGCATGTAGTCTTTTAGCCGTGGGCTAATTTTGGGGTTTTGTTATACCCATTGTTTTGGGAGAGTAAAGATATTTCTGTATGATATCTGCCCAATCAATTCATAATTATACTATTTGAGTAAAAAAGTATCTCATTTTTCACTAGTTGAGTGAATACATCAATTTTACTAATGAGTAAAACACCCAATCTTTTCATCGTGTGAAATTGCTGTGATTTGTTCACCTTTGTCCTTGTACTGTGTAAGGTCATTCATTTGTATTTATATTTGTTGCATTTTTAGGTTCGTGCGTATTATGTTAATTTGTCCAATATTTGGATCTTACACACACACGTATTAATCAATATTCTTTCTCATTCAAATCATACATCAATAAACATTGTATTTGTATCACCATCAAAAGTGTTC
The DNA here is from genome assembly GCA_016617855.1 of Megalonaias nervosa. Classification (NCBI taxonomy): domain Eukaryota; kingdom Metazoa; phylum Mollusca; class Bivalvia; order Unionida; family Unionidae; genus Megalonaias; species Megalonaias nervosa. Next base: position 91,852 of record JAECUM010002223.1, read on the forward strand.
TGTTGTAAATCCGAAATCCCAACTCGGTTATCTTGTTACAAATGTTTATTGATGAATGACTTAAATGAAGAAAGATTATGACTAATACATGCATGTATAAGATCCAAATATTGGACAAATTAACACAATCCACATGAACCTAATAATGCAACAAATATAAATACAAATAAATGACCTTACACAGTACAAGGACAAAGGCGAATGATTCACAGTAATTTCACATGATGAACAGAATGTTTTATTCAGAATAGTAAAAAATTGTGTACTTTACTCATATAGTAAAATGTATTCACTCAAACAGTGAAAAATGAGGTACTTTACTCAAATAGTAAAATGATGAAAACAAAAGGACAGATATCATACAAAATATATTTACGGTCCCAAAACACTGGGTATAACAAACGCCAAAATTATCTCATGGCTAAAAGGTTACAGGTTTGTTGTGGTTGGCATCCATTAGTCTTGAGAGACGATGGAAGTGCACCCATGAGAGATGTCCCAGTTGGTAGTTGTGCAGTGTCTTCTGTGGCTATGAAGCCCCACATGGGAGTGGCAGCCCTTGCTGCAGTTGCTGCACTTGAAGGTTAAGTCTGGTGTGGGTTGGAGCTGCTTCCTCTTCCTTTGAGATCGTTTTTCATCAGCGAGCAGTCATAGCATGTCCTCGCCAGCTTTCAGACCAGTGATCAGAGCATGTCGCCAGCTGGACTCGTCTAGAGCAAGCCTTCCCAAGTGTTGACATCGATCTCAAGGGCTTTCATGTCGCGCTTGCAGACATCCTTGAAGCGGAGATGTGGCCATCTGATCGATCTTCTGCCAGAGGCAAGCTTCGAATAAAGGTCTTGGGGGATCCGTCCGTCATCCATCCGACATACATGGCCCAGCCATCTGATACGACGTTGGCGGAGGAGTGTGACCATGCTGGGAATCTTGGCACGTTCAAGCACCACGTTGTTTGTCACTTGATCGCTCCAGGTGATCCCGAGTATGCATCGAAGGCATCGCATGTGAAAGGCATTTAGTCTTTTCTCCTGTGAGGCGTACAGGGTCCAGGTTTCACTGGCGTACAGGAGAGTGCTTAGCACACAGGCATGGTACACGGAGATCTTAGTGTTCAGGGTCAGCATGCTGTTGTTCCACACTCTCCGCGACAACTTAGAGTTGTTGATGCCTTTCCAATCCGCTTGTTGAGTTCGGCGTCGAGCAAGAGGTTGTTGGTTATGGTAGAGCCGAGGTACGTGAACTGACTGACTACTTCTAGTGTATAGTTGTTGATGATGATGCTGGGAGGATCGGTGTCTTGAGCCATCACATTGGTTTTCTTTAGGCTGATGGTCAACCCGAACTCATCGCATGCTTTAGCAAAGCGGTCTATCAGGCATTGTAGTTCAGCTTCTGTGTGAGTGGCTAGAGCAACGTCATCTGCAAAGAGCATGTCCCTAATGGTTGCTTCTCTTCCTTTGCTCTTTGCCTTCAATTGTGCCAGGTTGAACAGTCTGCCATCTGATTGCGTGTGAAGGTAGATCCCTTCTGTGGACGTCCCAAAGGCGTACTTGAGTAGGACAACAAAGAAGATGCCGAAGAGCATGGGGGCAAGGACACAGCCTTGTTTTACTCCACTGTGGACATTGAAGGGGTTGGATGATGAGCCATCATACTGCACTGTGCTTTTCATGTCATCGTGGAAGGACTGGACCATTCTTAGTAGCTTTGGAGGGCATCCAATCTTCGTCAGGATTGTGAAGAGTACATCTCTGCTGACCAGATCGAATGCCTTGGTGAGGTCTATAAAGGCCAGGAAGAGGGGTCTGTGTTGTTCTCTGCACTTCTCCTGCAGTTGCCTGATGAAGAAGATCATGTCGATTGTGGACCTCTCTGCGCGGAACCTGCACTGCGACTCTGGATACACTCTGTCAGCAAGCGTCTGCAGTCTGTTCAGGATGACTCGTGCAAAGACTTTACCCATGATGCTAAGAAGGGATATGCCCCTGTAGTTGCTGCAGTCGCTTCTGTTGCCCTTGTTCTTGTACAGGATTATGATGTTGGCATCTCTGTCCTGAGGCACTGCACCTAAATCCCAGCATTGGTAGAGGAGGTTGTACAAGTGTGTGAACAGAATGCTGCTGCCGCACTTGATGACTTCTGCTGGGATGCCATCCTTCCCTGGGGCTTTGCCTGAGGACAGTTTCTCTAAGGTCTTCTTTAGTTCTGCCGCAGTAGGTTTCTCATCCAGTTCGGTCATGAAAGGGAGGTTTTCAATGGTGTTAAGGGCATCGTTGGTCACGTGGTTCTGTCTGGAGTACAGTTCAGGGTAGTACTCCACCCAGTGCTCCATCTGCTTGCCCCTGTCATGGATGGTATCGTCAGCGGCAGACTTCAGTGGTGCTGTCCCTTTCTTCATGGGACCTAATGCTTTCTTTATGCCATCATACATGCCTCTGATGTTTCCAATATCTACTGCTGACTTGATGCTCTGACAGAGCTGGAGCCAGTATTCATTGGTGCACTGCCATGCTAACCTCTGCACTTTGCTTCTGGTAGACCTGTATGCCTGTAGTGTCCTCTGGCAGGGGGGACGCTTGTATTCCAGGTGGGCACTGCAATGCTCTTCAATGGCTGGCATGAGTGTGGCAGAGTTGGCCTCAAACCAGTCATTGTTCTTTGACTGCTTCTTACCAAAGATTCATGTGGCTGTGCTGTACACGGCATCTCTGATGTGATCCCATCTCTCTTTGGCACTGCCGTAGGGAGGTTCTGAACTGAACGCCTTGGAGAGGGCGTAAGTGAATTCCTCAGCCTTGTCTGGATATGATGTCTTGCTCACATCAATGCGTGGTTTACCCTCTAGCCTAGAGCGGTAGATCTTCTTTGGCTGAAGCTTCCTTTTGCAGCAAACTAGCGAGGTTACATGTATGGAGTAACAAAACACTCTATCACTACCACACTTGGCTACCAGTCACACTGGTCAATCAAGCAGTCAGCATTTCAGGTAGTCACCGACCACCATTCAGTTCCTTGGTCAATCAAGCAATCGGCGCCCACCAATTAGGTCAACAACGCCCGATCACATGCTACTGAAACAGCAACACTTTCACTCAGCTCTCTGGCTGCTATGGTTCAGCTTTACAGCTGCTATGGTCAACTTCTGTGGTTAGCTCTACAACTGGTACCACGTCGACTCCAATCAGATACCTCTACAGCTGAATATGTGCAAGTCCTTGAGTAGACTGCTCCCTGACAAGATGTTCCGTAATGTAAAGATTTAGTCTTATGGTGAGGCATTTATACACAGACAATGAAGCCTACATGTCTGTGCGCTGGAAGTATTCGGTTTTTCCTATCGAAAGCACTTCGCACCTGTGGCATAGGATGAATCGAACTCGCTGTTTTGAAATAATGTACAATATACATAAATCACCCTCAGGTAGATGATCTATTTCAGCCTCTAAATCTACAGGTTCGTTGTCTACATCTGTTTCACTAAATTTTCAGAATTTGATAAACTCTTTAATTTTCTTTAGTGCCAATATTTTCAGCAAGGGGGTTTTCCATGAAAGTGGTGCTACAAGAACCAACTCAAAATGACTAATGTTTACTGTAGGCATAGAAACAAGCTTCTGTGCCGATAGTGCACAGAAATCCAGGTTTTCTTGTATGCTAATTTGAACGAGGTGTCATAAGGTGCTTCCATTATAATTTGGTTTAGGTGTCCAAAAGCACTTCTGCAAGATAAAAGGTTAAATTGACAGAACTGTTTCAGTCCTACAATAAGCACATCACAGTAGTTGTCCTTGAGTAGCTTCTTTGAGCTATAATTTGTTGCAGGCACCCTGAAGTTTGATGTCAGTCTGATGACAGCCACGGGTCACTTTGAGATCCTGGAGAGTAACCAGATGGTGGCCAGTGGGTCCATCGTCCAGTTGCAAGAGGATAGTTGTCAGTGGGCTATCCAGCATGAACTTGATCTGGTTACTCCCATGAGCCCCACCAGGAAGCAAGAGGTTGCATTGACAGCAGATGATATCTACAAGGAACTTCGGGTCCGAGGATATGACTATGGACCCTCATTTCAGGGCATTGTGTATGCTGACAGCAGAGGTGAGCATTTAAGTGTCCAGCCTAGGTTAGCAGACTGCAAACAACCAAGATCCTGATCTGCTGTAGCATAATGTGCCTTCAGATCAGGGTCTGTGTTGTTTATTATACTGATTATTCCTAACAAACTGCACTAACCCAGATCTGCCAGCACATTATATGACAGAAGATCTGATCTGTGCAGTTTGCAGTTGGGCTTGACTTATAAGTAAGTATAGATGGTACCACTTCAATAGGGATAACAGGTTTGAGTGCTTCCTGATATTAGCTTGAGTTTTCCATAATATACAGTGACCAAATTTTGTGAATGTCTTGCACTTGGGATATTGATTTTGGGGTCAAGGTCAAAGGTCATGGTCACTGACTGAAAAAGAAAACTTGTTTATGCATAATAACATTAATTCTAAATCACAGACCTAACAAAAAAGTTTCAATTATCTTAATAGAAGTCTGTTAAATATTGGGTGGGCGTATAATGCGCCAATCATGGTACTTTTGTTAAGTCATGTACAGGAGGGTATAATATCTTTGATGCATTGATGAATCACAATATTTACTTTGGTGTTGCATGTTTAAAGTCATTCTAAGATGTAGAATTAATGTTGTTGTATGTAAAAAATTTCTTTCATTCAGTGGCTTTGACATTTGGTGTTGTGGATCACACTACAAGACTATTGATACAGGCTGATAGTACAATGAAACATGAGACTGCTCCAGTGGCCTTGTGGTTGGAGCATCTGCCTCGGATGCGGGAGGTCATGGGTTATTAATGTTATTGCACCAGAACTCTTCAATAAGTTCAGAAGTTTAGAGTGTATGGAAACTTTAGAACTACTTGGAACCATGCCAGGGAAACTTCCCAAAGTCCCATACTTCCACCACTTCTATAAAGATGTTTGATGTCATAATATAATGGAATTTATGAGATTTAACCATTTAGTTACCCTGCCACCTCTGTGTCACCAGCAAATTCCTGAACCCCACTGATGCATATGTCATAATTTATTTAGTGCATTTTGCATGACAAGCCATGTACCCTCCCTACTCCTCATGGGTTTGGGAATTGTAGGAATATGTGTAATTATTCAGTGCTTACACTTGAGTGTTTACATGTTGCATGGGGGGTTCGTCTTTTAGTCTCGTTATTGTTATTAATGCTGTGATTAACACAATTAATACCTTCCCTACTCCTAATGGGTTTGAGAATTGTAGGAATGTGTATAATTACTCAGTGGTCGTCAAAATTTTCAATTCAGTGCTTACACTTGAGTGTTTACATGTTGTATAGGTGAGTACATAATATAACATTATGTTTTAAAGATTAGTTCATCTGTTAGTCTTGTTATTGTTATTAATGCCATGATTAATGCTATTAACAGCAATTAATCTACTAATGATTTTAGTAGAGATGACATGTTCCTCCAATTTTTAATTAATGAATTAGCAATAATATATTTCATACATGATGTTCTTGTGTTTATAAATCATTTAGTGAAATACAAATAAACTGATTTTATTTATTCATTTAAGAAAAATATGTAGGAAGGATAACGCTGATGCAACCCATTTTATTATACATCGTCATCATCATTATCGTCATTAGTTTTGGTCACCTAAAATATTTTTTGTTTCAAAATTTTCTTTCAGATATCACAAATGTGGGTAATCATGGGCACAAGAAAGCCCCATCAAACACTTGCATCACTTGTATTTCGTGTACAAAGTGTACATGAATGGATTGATGTCTAATTTGTTGTTATGTTCCGACAGTACAATCATATATGATAAAAGGAAGAAAGAAGTGCATTCTTCCTATCTGTATGAATACTTTAGATTCCTAAAGTATGCATACCATAACTGAAATCAGCTGCATCACCCCAAATTTAAAAAAATGAAGGGATGGCATCTTACAGGAGAGAAATATTCTACCACCCTTACAACCAAACAAGGTCACTTGCCTATATTTTATGCTTTGTATTTGTATGTAGCTCGTCACAAGATAAATTATTCCATGTTGTATACATCCTTGCCTATCATATATACTCATTTATAAGTCAAGTAAATTGCATACAACAATGATCTTGATCTGCCATAGCACGATGTGCTGGCATATGAGCATCTATATTGTTGGTTCTAGTGATTACTCCTAACAAACTGCACAGACCCAGATCTGACAGTACATTATTCAATGGCAGATCTGGGTCTGTGCAGTATGCAGTTAGAATCATCTTATAACTGAGTACATATCTGACCAGTGCAGTGGGAAGTAGGAATAAATGTTTCTTTATTGGCAAAGTTTACATATTAATAACTAAATATCATTTATTGTGAGAAGTTAACCTGTATATTGTACATGTGAATAAGTGTATGTATAATTGGATGTGTAGACCATGCTTTTCATGTGGGTCTCAGCTGTAGTGGCTAATCAAGGTAATATTGATGCATGAACTATGCTTGTGCTGTCAACCCAAGGTTACTAGAATCCTGCTACTTTCCCCAAGTAAAATGGATGCTAGGAGTGGACAATAACTGAATCAGATTTTACATTAATGCATAAACATTCATCTTTGGTTTGTATTAACTGGAGTATAGTACCTCTACTTTGATATCATATAATAGAATATTAATTTTTTTGTCTTTTATGTCCTGTTATGGTAGGTAGTTAGGTAAAGTTAAAATATAATAAGAAAAGATTTCAAAAAACTTTAATTAGAAAATAGGCCAGCATTTTGTTGTCAGGATCATTTTAGTCTGAATTTGCTTTTGGGTGAACTGCAGTAGCATCAGATTCCTAATCCAAGAGTCACAGGTTTGATACCCACACAGGCCAGTCTAGGTTGGGAAAAGTACTTGGCTCCCATTTCCTTGGCATGATATAGTCAGTGATGTGTTAAATGTGCTTTAAAACAACAACAAAAGATATTAAAGCCCCAATTAACTACACTTGATTTCTGCATTAGAATCAGAAAATTAAACAATACTTACCAAGTTTAATGATAATATCACCCTTAGGGATCCCATGAGATGACCTTTAAGTCACATGAGTGGTCAGTCTTTAAATAAATTAAAGGATACAAGATGACCAACAGAGAGGGTGGGTAAAGGGTACTTGCAGTTGCAATGAAATTATGAAACATTTACTAATCTAAGTCTGGTTGTATTTTACACAAGGAAAACCCTTAACATAAGGAAAAGCTATGAAAACTTAATTTGCAGCTAAACATACACACCGATCATCACTTGGGACTTGTATACTGACTTGTCACATGACCCATGCATCAATTAGTGGGGTCCCTTAGGGTACAAATTGTCAGCTGAATTAACGTTTACAATGACTACTGGAGACTACAGAACACTGTATAGAGGTGAGCTATGCAGTTGTTTGATGACACTTTGGTTTAATTTGTGTTCTCATCTGTAGGTGAAAATGGAGAGTTGCTGTGGAACAATAGATGGATCTCTTTCATGGACTCCATGATGCAGATGGAACGTCTAGTTCACCCAGACAAGCACCTGCTGTTGCCAACCCAGATCAAGTCCATTACTATCAACCCATTCCTCCATAAAACACAGATAAAGAGTTGCAATGGATCAGATAAAGGTGTCCTTGCTTGTGATTACATTTTATTGTGCCTTTCAAGTTGTGATTTGCAGGAAAGATGTATAGTTATTTGAAACTTCCCATTGTGGAGTGGGGTGTGTGTGCTGGTAGATATACACAGGGAGACATAATTATATATATATATATATATATATATATATATATATATATATATATATATACACAGTAGTCCCCCTCTTGAACAGCCCCTCTGACCAGCGGCCACCCGCTCCTTACGGCCAGAATCCGACGGCACCAACGAATTTGTGTTCAAAAGTACCCATCACGAAAGGCCACCCCGCTAACGTGACCAGCGGCCAGCATATTAGTGCAAAAATATAAAATTTACCCCTCACAAACGGCCGCATTTTATTTTGTAATATGTATCCAGAACCAATTTTATTCATAACGTGTGTTAAGTAATCGATTTCTGTTTCCCGATGTCAGGTTTTCGTTCCTGAAAGAAGTGTTGACTAAAGTACATGTACCACTAAGGTTAATATTATATCATTTATGCCTCACGAGAAGCCACATTTATTCCATAAAACTGAGAAAGACTCAAATTTTAATCCATACAAAAGGTAAGTACACGTAATCCGATTAGCCTTACTGCTGTGTTATCATCAGTTGTCTGGTTTAGTCACTATGATAATTGTTAAGATTACAATTATTGAACAGTAGTAACAGCTGAGAAGTGGCGGTATTGATGTACAATACACAAGTCAGCGGGAAAATGGTTTGATAGCCTTTACGGCTTCCCTTAGTAAGATGTTGAGCTTGTTCATTTTCATAATTAGTGGCTATTACTACTGACAATAATTGTCAAGATTACAAATCCTAACGCCTGCGAGGTGCTATTGTTCAGATCAAATCTATGTACATATCAAAGCCGTTTTGGCTTCTCTCCCTTAGTGTAAAGAAATTGTAAAAGCAGATAGGATACCAGACTGCGACTAATGAATCACGTGACAAGATCGCTGCCTTTAAAGAAACACATGGCATTTTGTTTAAATGCAGAAAAGTTGTTTTATCAGTCTTGTAGTTGGCAACACTGATGATTACAACCGGACATAATTGTCAAGATCATAACAGGGGTCAGCATAGTCTAAAAATAGATTTTTGCAGACAAACACACAGAGGAATTAGCCTTGAACAAAACAGGGTACCAGACAAAGACCGAAAAATCATGTGACAACACATTTCTTTACGAAGAAGGCATTTCGTCCGCTCTGCAAAAGTTTCGTCTGCATAATTAAATCGCATACAGTTAGCAACATCCGAATAAATCATTACAAAACATTAACATGTCATCACATAAATGGAGACGATTATTTTAGAAAAAAGTTGGTTATTCTACTGGACATCAGGTGAAGTGGGGAGGGGGAACTTGCCGAACAATTTTAGGTAGAAGAGACTCGAATAAAACAATTTTATGTTGAAAAGACTCGAATAAACAACATCGTAACCGATAAGGAGGTTATTCAGCAGCAGTGGAAAAATGGAGCAAATGGTGTTACGACCCTGTAGTTAAATTACATGTGTGTTAAAATTTGAATTCTTTCTATTTCATTTTTATTTCATTTTTATATCATTAAATATAATTATTATTATGATTATGATTATGTTCGCAGGGTCTGATATTTTGTTAGAAACATCGTGTTTATTTAGAACGTAAATGTGACACGCGTAAACAATTTTTGTATGACGGTTTTGTTGTATTAAGTAAACAGTCGGATATAGCTATGTAAATGATTGGTTGTGACCACGGTCATTATTAATAATACTTGTTGACATTCTGTACTACCTTGGCGATATTTCAAAATCTCCATGATTTCTTCGTGCGTGTACAAGAAATGACGTGTTAGTTTGCTTTAAATGCTCAGGTACTTGCAAACTAGTCTAGAGTCATATATTAACATCTTAGAGAGGCACATCGTAACATCTTATAGAGTTTCTAATACCTTAAGAAGGAGGTATTCTTTTGTGCTGGAAAGAGTTGTTCATTCGTACGTTGGTAGAACAACATGTGTTCCAGGGTTCTTCCTCCACCATTAATACTGGCCGCCATGTATAGCCTATCTTGTGCTGAAAAATGGAGTTAAACCCTATAACAACAACAACAACAACATGTGTTTTGTTATTGATGATAGCTGTACTTCGTCTACCTTTTAAATAATAATTATTTTCCCTGGAGAACTACACAACTGGCTTTGGACAAAGACATTTGCTGAAATTAATTCTAAATTGGAACAGGACAGTACAAATTGTGATTCACAGTGAAAATTCTGGACACTTGTGTAAAACCTTCATATGACGTCATCATTCGCCATCTTGGAACGGGATTGAGATTCAGACTACTTTAATTAGAACTGTTTATTCACAGGCCTTATGTGTTTTTCACAATTTTAGGATAAATTTTTGGATCTTCTTCACAAGTCGTAAGTCCTATTTCATATTTTTACCTTTTCACCGTGTTTTCTAGGGAAATAAATTTTGTTAAAATTTACAAAGCTTGTTGTAGCCACTCTTTTCTTTATGTTACTTTAAACGAGCTGATACGTAACAAATGGAAAGAGAATTATGTATATACCAAGATTTAAATGAAGTTTTTGAATGGTTTTGCAATGTGCCCGCTCGCATATCACATTTACCCAAGAATAAGAACTATTAATGCATATTCGGTTGAAATAAGTCTATTATTATAACAAGAAGAACCTTTTAATAATTAATGTTACTTTTAAACGAAGATATTAAATGCTTTGAAGAATGTAGCTTTCTTACTGCGTACATTACATATACTTCTCTTAAAAAATTTATTCCCCCTCTGGAAAGGCCACCCGTCTTATAAGGCCACTTTCCCGGTGCAGAATGGGTGGCCGTATAAGAGGTGGACTACTATATAGATATAGATATATATATATATATATATATATATATATATATATATATATATATGATAGCAGTTAGACAAGGAGAGCTGATTATAATGGGTTTACAATGAATGACAAGTCTGATGAGATAGGTTTCTGATAATATTTGAGGAAGGTAGTCTTTGCTCCAATGAGCTATTTTTTTTTTTAATGTTATAGCCAGAGGTACCTTGTCTGAAAAAGTAGCATTAGTGAATGCAATTCATGTACTATGTAGTGTAAAATATCCGTATTGATGGTAGCAGCTGGTATAGTAAATTTCAGCCATCATGAAGTAGTATCCCTGTTATCTGTCTGAAAAGTGGCCTGGAAAAATAAGTTTGGTTTCATTATTCTTAATACAGTCTCTTCTATCAAAATATCTACATGAGTGACTATGCAAACACATCGGTTTGGTACATAAGCTGCTATGTGAATTTCACCTAAATGATTACTTGCACATGATTGCTTAAGATCATCTATTATAAAGATAACTTGGTTCTTATATATATGTAAATTCCCAAGATCTAAAAAATTAAGGGTTTGCTCTCTTTGCCTAGAAGCTATGTCAGAAGCAAACCCAATGTGTACGAGAGAAATTTCAAGGAAATTTAGAAACCGGTGAAAGCAATTGTGTCTTCGCACAGTAATAGCATCTGATGTGACTGTATTCTTGGATAAATTAGGCCTCATGTTAAACACTCATCTGAAACATTTAAGCAAATTTTAAACCATCCGACAAAAACAGAAGTGTGCCAATAGTAGATATGGGTGTATTGATAGCACCATAGCCATACCAGTATGAATGAGCACAGGTATGGATTCCAAAACAAACTGTACAAATGAGCAAAATCACTGGAGATATGTCCAATATTGTAACTTTGTTGTTCATCTCAAAGTGCAGGATAAAATATCTGAAATTTGACAGTGGTAAGTTAGTTCTCCTTTACCTGACTGATAATGGAAACACTGCCAAGCAGAACTTTCAGTGGGTGCATTATGGTGAGTACCTCTGGAAGAAATGAAATCTCAGATGCTCTGGGCAGTATGTATGACTGATCTGACAATAAATATAGTAGTTTTGGGAACCATGGCTGAGTATTCAAGATTGGTGCTACCATCACCACCTACCCTACCCAATCCTCTTAATTTCTGAATTCTTAAGAATTACACTGAAAAGGTGAAAGAACTTGTGTTAGAGTTCTCCAAAATAAAACAAGGCATCAATAGGTGAAGGTTGAGGTGTTGGATTGTATGAAATATATCAAGGCAGTTGACCATTCAGTCTTGAGGATCAATATCATACTTAACAAATTATTTCCGATTTTCTGGATAATTTTTAGGTTTCAGACTGAATTCAGAATTTTGGTTTAATTTTCATGAATGAACATCAGCCTCCATGTCTGATGTGCCAGACAGATGACAAGCACTGAGTTAAATATCTGTTGCTCTACACCATTTCATTATTTCAAAACGACTAGATTGTCAAGTTCCTGAAAACATTCGGCCCCATTTTATTAATGTACAAGAGGGAACACTATTGTCCATATGCAGTCTTGCTTGCAAAAGAAATCAACATAAAGCTTGTATGTAAACTGTTGGCAAAATATGCCACTTGACAAACTACAATATTAGAACTTCTCGCTGAGGCCTGCCCCTCTCTTTGTCAGTAAAAGGACCATAACGGGGTATGCGAGGGCAATGATGGTATTGGTCATGCTTCCATGAACCTTTTGCATTTGGATGCCAGGAAGCCTATCATGGTCTGAAATTTGTAACCAGATTTCCAGATTTACCTTTGCACTATTAAATACTTGCATTTATTCGGCCATATAAACTGCACCTGGAAAATTGATAGCAGTATACAATTTGTCAGAAATGGTAGGCCTTGTAATATCCAGGAGATGATAAAACTGGGACAGCTCTGCCACAAACTGCATTAAAGAACCTCTCACAGGTTCATTTGTGATACTTTCTGCAAAGAGGCCTTCTAATTTGTCCCCTGGTGGTGCCAGAGTGCATGAGTGATCATCATTGTTGGGGTGGGTCCCCCATCACTATCATCAACTTGGGATATTTGAGATGATACAGCCAAGATTTGGCTTTGAAGTGTGAAGTCGCAGAGAGAGCTTTACTAGTAGCATCACTGGGATGATTTTCTATTAGCAACACGGGGGTGATTTTTCAAACATGCACTCATCTTTATTGTATCATTTTAAATAAAGTCATAGGAATCATTCAAAAACAACATCTACCATTTTAACACTGATGTTTTGTTAGTTTGCAGATTCTTGACCTTGTGTTATTTCAGTCTGAAATTGGCATATTTCCTACATATTGTTATACAGAAATGTCCTGCAAACATGCATCCCCATGAACAACTTGACTTTGAGTTCTGTGAAGTTCTGTAGCCTTTCTATGGTTTTTGAGCAAGAACCCCACTAACTTTATTCATGAAATTCTTAAGTTGTATATAAGTTGAAATTGTATGTTGCTCTTAAAACCAATAGTGCATATTCATTAGTGTTTTTGTATATATATATATATTGATCTGAAATCACAAATTAATAAATTGCCATTTTAAAATTAAGTTATGATTAGATATTTTTGGTTCATGTTCATGTCATAAAAATAAAAGAAAAGGATTCTGACCATTATTTGGAGCAATATTACAGTTCTTGAAGCAGATGCAAACATTAAAATGTGGAACCAGAGAGAGCAGGAACTGGGACAGAGTTGGGTCTCAGTAAATATGTATGATTATGTTTTTAAATTGAGAAATGCTCTGTTCTTCATTATGCCAATATTTTGTATATTTATATTCACAAAGAAAATGACATGCATTATTTCTTTTCTTCCAAATTTTGCAAAATGGTGTAAGTTTTACTTGTCTGCCTAGGGTAAATATGAAAATTTAAAATTTGTATACTGGTGTTTCTAGATAATAATCCCATCCAAAGCAGATGGTCTGACTTGATAATTTCTCAGTAATTCTTAATCGTGTACATCAAGTCTACCCTCAATAAAATATTACACATAATAAAAATAAAAATGTCCTAAATTCTTGGGGTCATGAACCATATCAACATAACATATCCCCATGACACAAGGTCCAATACCATGCTTGATTTCGGTGTAATGAACCGTATCGACACTAGATATAGTTGCAGTGTTTCCTACAAGAATGAAACTCTTTTCCTCTGTAACCCTGCATGGTCAGCCATAATTTGCAAAAAATCCATGCAGCACATCTTCACATCATCAGCCATTAATAATGGCCTTATGGTAGCAGTGCTGACCAGTGCACTGAAACTTCACTGTAGGAAGGAATCTCTGTACACTTGGCACAAAATAAAGGAAACATTGCATAATGTGCTGGCAGATCTGGGACTCTGCAATTTGTTAGGAGTAGTCAGTAGAACTAAATAGACCCTGATCTGCAGGAACATTATGCTATGGCAGATCAGGATGTTTGTTGTTTGCAGTTTGACTCGACTTACAAGTGAGTACATATGGTATTAGTGACATGATCCTGCATCAGACTGGTTCCTAGATCTTGGACTATTTCTTGTCTAAAACTTTTATGTAGGCTTATAACATGAAGACCTTCAGTGACTTTTATTTATGGGCAAGAGGCTATGCATATTAAATATGTATTTATGTTTGGAAAGAATTTGCATATAAATCTAACATACATTGGTAAAATTGTAACAGTGTATGCCTGCTTAGTGAAATGGTTAAAGGTCACTGGCCACTTATATTGTACAAACGTGTGATATTATTGTAGTCATAAACAAAATGCATTTGTTATGCATGTACACCATAAAAATGTTTAGACTTAAAAATCTGCTTTTTTAAATGAAAAAATTATTCGGCAATCTCTATAAACAATCGGTAGTTTCCACGTGCCAAAAACTGATATGACGTACATTTATCCCTTCTATTCAACCTAGCCATTCAGGTGTTTAATTTCCCCACATAAATGTCTATGTGATATATCTTATGATTGTGCTTTTGCACAGCAAATATGGTGCACTGTGTTGCATATGGATGTAACCAAAAGAGTGATGATGGGAAAAAGGGTTCTTTCTTTTTCCAGAAGACCCTTTTTACTGGAAAAAAGTGGATTCAAGCTGTGGGATCGAATAGGGTGAGGGATGGGAAAGTTGTATCAATTTGGCCCAAAGACAATTCAGCCCAACTCGAAAGACAATTTCGGCCCAACTTAACAATAGTTTGAACAAGTTCTTTTTCTTCAAGCAACAAGTAGATACTATGTAAGATAGGTTTAAGGGAAATAAAACTAAATTTAAACAAACTATCTTGATATTCTTTCAAAGAAAATAATCATACTTCGTAATGTACCTATATATGAGAGAAAACACAAACTGACATATCTTGATCGTTGTAATTAAAATATTTATATACATTTTTTATGCTAAAATATAGATGCATCTGCACAACGAAATTCTCAATTTAAGTCTTCCAGTCAAATTATCAATACTGATTTATAAAACAATATTCTGCAGAATACGTATACATTTTTCTAAGGGTAGTGTACAAGAGATACTATAACAAATATATTTAATTTTAGGCTTCAGGTTGTAACACTGCTGCATATAATACACACTCGATGACACATGAAAGAGAGAGAGAGAATGATGTTGACCATTTTGTCAGTGTTTAGTTGCTGCAATATGAAGCTCTTACCAGTTAAATTTTTTGTTTATTTTTATTTTTAACGTTGTCTTAGGGTGTGCGCGTGTAAGTTAAAAGCTTGCCATTACTAGTCAATATCGTCAATCATATTTGCTCCATTATTCCATACAAATAGGAAAGGAAATAATTTTGTGTTGAATTTGTGCCCCCCCCCCCCGCAAGGTACAAAATAATTTATAAACATACCCTTATTTGAAAATAAAATGAAAGAAACTAACCTTGCATTGTTATCATTTATTCCTTCGTTTTTCATCATGAGAAATTTATTAAAGAAAAAAATATATCCACGAACTCCATAGATGTAGTGGATGCCGGCTTGAGTATGCATCCTTACTGTAGTGTGTATCGCTTATGTCAAATAATAAAATCACAAACGAGACAAAAATATAACCCGATTGCTTGAAGGCACCTGCCATTCACACATGATAAGTTACAAGGTGCAAACTGACCAAAATTGTATTGTATCCAGGTTAACTATATGACGGTATCTTGCAAATAAAAATCATTATTTTAAAATACATTCAGTGTGAGTGCAAATGATAATCTTTTCGATAGCATGGGTTACAAAAGCATTATTAAAGCAAGTTATTGTTGTGTATACTATTTGCCCTGCAAACATCAATTATGATTACATATGGCAAACAAATAGAATGGGTGATGAATAAACACAGCAAGCAATAAACTCCTTGCTTAAACTTACCGACAGGATATCAAATACAACGGTTATTTTATTACAAGGCAAACCAACCCCGGAAACTGACTTTGGTATCTTTTAAGTGTGCTGAATTTTTCTTATGAAGTCGGCTGACATAAGGAAGCCACGTTTGGTTCCTTTGAATTCTTTTTTTATAAAGTCCACTGACATAGGAAACCAACATTGATTCCTTTTTACCTGTATTAACGGGAATTTTCAAAATAAATTGAAACAATGGAACAGTTTTGAAAGCAACAGAATCTAGTGCGTCATGCACGCATATCGATATAAGGCTGAACAGTAAATTACTTTTCAGTAGTTTCATCTAAATGTTCCCCATCCATTGTTTATAGTGTTTTAGTTTTCGACAACAAGAAGCATGTATTTCATCTTGTGGGGATAAATGTACGTCATTTCCGGTTGGCGTCCTCGATAGGTGGGAAATCGTAGCTAAGGGGAAGCAACAGCGTTGTATAATTTTATTTTGAGTAAATAAATTATTTCTTCCTTACACTTGATAATTTATTTGTTCTTTTTGTGCAAGTATAACTACTTTTAATCATGTAATGCAAATCTGATGTAAAAAAAAAATGTTGGAGTATGGCTGGTAACCTTTAACTATTATGCAGCCAGTTGCATTGTGCAGGATGTCTTGTTTCAACAATCTTGACATTAATTCTCCATATGCTGAAGGATAAAATGTGATTAGTTGATTACAATGTCCTTTTTATCATGTAGGTAATGTCTGGATTTCAAAACTGATCAATGTCCTTTTTATCTTGTAGGTAATGTCTGGATTTCAAAACTGATCAATGTCCTTTTTATCACGTAGGTAATGTCTGGATTTCAAAACTGATCAGTGTCTTTTTTATCACATAGGTAATGTCTGGATTTCAAAACTGATCAATGTCCTTTTTATCACTTAGGTAATGTCTGGATTTCAAAACTGATCAATGTCCTTTTTGTCATGTAGGTAATGTCTGGATTTCAAAACTGATTAATCTGTCCTTTTTATCATGTAGGTAATGTCTGGATTTCAAAACTGATTAATCTGTCCTTTTTATCATGTAGGTAATGTCTGGATTTCAAAACTGATTAATCTGTCCTTTTTATCATGTAGGTAATGTCTGGATTTCAAAACTGATTAATCTGTCCCTTTGATCATGAAGGTGTTGTTTGGATCACAAAGCTGATTATCTGTACTTGTCTTGAAGGTATTATTTGGATTTCAAAACTGATTAATCATTCCTTTTTATCTTGAAGGTATTGTTTGGATTTCAAAACGGATCAAAATGTCCTTTTTATCATAAAGGTATTGTTTGGATTACAAAACTGATTAATCTGTCCTTTTTATCATGAAGGTATTGTTTCAGAAAAAGAAAGGAGAAATATTTGTATAATAGTAGCTGTCTGTTGTGTTCTTTCTTTTTCAGTGGTGTCTGTTATGGTTGATAGGTATTCGGATACAGTTATTGCTGGAGGAATTGAGTTGCAGGGTTTACAGGTTACTATGGCACCCAGGCAAAATCAGAGGAATACTGTTCTTCAGGAAGTAAAATTTGTTCCAAATTTGGAAACTTTGGGTTTTTGTTACAAGGATCAAGACTTGGATAAATATGCCAAGGATTGCTGTCTTTATGCATGGAATGGACTGAAGCAGTTGTGCACAGACACTAAAGACCCTCCAAATGTGAATTTGATCAAACAGATATTGGAGAAAGGAACCAGTCTTGAAGGAGATGTTGACTTGGCAAAGTACGGTCACTCAGAGTACAAGGGCCATGCTTATGTTCTGATTCAGATGTTGCAGACTATTTTTACTTTGCCAAAAGGAGAGAATTTCATCAATAATGCTGTTAATATACTGGATGCCTTCAAATCTGACCTGACTTCTGACCCTTTGTTGACCATGCTTTATGAACCTCCATTCCTCAATCCATACTTTGACCTTGTCATTGAAAACAAATTTGCCAACAATTTGAATGTCCTCCAAATTGGAAAACCAGACAACAATTTTAGCTCATTAGTTCAGTCTCTGTTCAGTTCACACCCTCTACTGACAGTGGGATATACGTTTACTGAAAGCACTAATCATGTGACATTGACTGAAGGAACAGTGGTAAAGCTTATCGAATGGGACCCAAATGTCCCTCCTGCTGATGACTTGAAGGACTATGACCTTTTGATTTTGGATGAAATTCTGAGTCGGCAATCTAACATTGCCAATGCACTGAAGAACATTGCTGCCACAGTCACTGAAGGTGGTTTTCTTCTCATGAAGGAAGTCACTGATAATTTTCAAGTGAGTTTTTTTTTGGATGAGCTGACTTCGGCTTGGAAATCAACAGAGGTTGAGGACCCTGATCAGAGAAATGTCGGTAGATGGTGCAGTGAAAGCAGATGGATTGAGTTGTTACAGCATGCAGGATTTATTGAAATATGTAGGAAATCAGATGGGTTCATGGCTACACTATTCCTTTTTAGGAAGGTGAAGAAGCTGACAAGTGTTGAGAACCAGACAATTGTGGACATTACCAGCCTAACTTGTGATTGGCTCACTGAGGTGCAAAATAAATGGGCAGAGTGCAAAAAAAAGACAAAGGGAGAGAATGTTTGGCTTTTAGCAGATGGAGAATATTGTAGTGGAATCGTGGGAATGGTGAAGTGCATCAGTAAAGAACCTGGCGGAGAAAAGCTGAGGTATACTTAGACCTGTATTGAGAACAACTTTGTTCTAGTACAAATTATTAAATGGAGGCAGAGAATTTAGAAAATGTGGAGATATTTGTGAATTACATGTTACATGTATTATTATTGTTGCATACAGACTAGAACATCTTTGATGATGTAATAACATAATTCTCTGTACTTGCACATGTGCACTTAGAGAGTGGGGCAGAAAATGGACAAGGTCATCATGTCCTTATGTTGTAACTATTAATCTGAGACGCAGCATGATTGGATCTGGTAAATATACTCACTTTCTGAAGCATCCTAGCTTTCTTACTTAAACTGAGTTATGCCTTAATTAGGTTTAATTAGTATAGGTAAACCTTACAACAGAAACCTTACTAAACCAAAACCCATGTAAATCCATAACATTTTTCATGTCATAAATTTTTCCTTGAACTTTTTTTCTTTGGTAAACTGAAACTCTTATCCTTTGAAAACCCCAAACATGTTGTTCCAGATTAATTAAAAACCAAAATTTTCTAAAAATATGGCCAGGTAGCTGTCAGACTCCAGGTACAAGGTTTGTAAAAGGTGCAAAAATAGGCCGTTCTGGTACAGATAACAAGTAATTCCAACTCTATCTGAAATATGGATAGCATATTAGTCAGTGCTTTGATGCAATCCAATCAGATAGTAGAATTTAGTATGGTTCAAATATGAGAATTGCATGCAATTTTGGGATCGTATCCATATCTTCAACAAATTATAGTGCTAGCCAGAATAGACCTCTAGTTTCAATCAACCTGTGGCATAAATCCCAAAATTTTGACAATCTGCAGCTTTAATCAAAATTAGTTAGAATCGTAGAACTATTTATGAGTTTCTCAACTTTGATTCCTCTAATAATGTTGTCCTAAATTCATTGATGTATGCAGAGTTCAGGTATTCTAGAATGAATATTGTTACCTGCTACAGCCATTTGCAATCATTGAAACTAAGAATAAATACCTTTCTATAGCATAATAGGTTATAATGACTCCTTAGCCTTCGACCTTATCACATGTAATTAAGGCCTTCATTAGAGGAAGGACTCTAGGCTTGGAGTCGCATGATCAGTTTTTCTGATGCACCATTAAGGCTTAGAGCAGCCTTCACTAGCATTCTCCACCATAGCGTTGGACCCTCATCTTTCAGAACTGATGGGGTACTTGTTTGCTTCAGAGACCAGTCTCTCTCTCTCTCTCTCTCTCTCTCTCTAATACTGAGGTGGAACCTTTCATGTGTTCTTTGCTTGTTACCATATATACTCACAAGACAAGTCCAACTGCAAACTGCACAGACCTAAATCTGCTGTCACATAATGTGCTAGCAGATCTGGGTTTGTGCTGTCTTTTAGGAGTAATTAGTAGAACAAACAACTTAGACCATGATCTGCAGGAGCATTTTGTGGTCAGGATCTTTGTTTTCAGTTTTACTTGACTTGTGAGTATATACAGTACCTAATTGTCCATATCTACCTTTGAAATAAGCTTCCTTCAAGAACCTTACACTCTTCTTGCCCTAATGTTGGCAAGGAACCAGAATAAAATTCATCCTACTTGGGTTTCTGGCCAAGAATCAACTAGCTTCATTAGTTCTTGTTCCAAATGGAATCCACAGTCTCACTTGTATCTGTCTTTGGGATGATCATGATAGAATCCTTTGCCAGTTGGAACTTTACGATTCTGTCTAGACTGATCAATTAGAAAATGAAAGGGCCATAACTGTCATTGCTTCCTTTCCAAAGGTACCTCTTGACTGCCATCATTTTAAGGTGGATTGTTTGAACTATTAAAACAGTTTATCAGTCTCTCACTGAGAGTTCTTTTTTTTTTCAGTCATTACTGCATCTTGACCTTTTTTAATTAGTTTTCTTTTGAAAACTACAAAAAGCTACATTCTGGCAGTCTCACTGCACCCCTTGGTTGTACCTAATTAATTAATTTACAGTCTCCACCATCTACATTTGTCAGACTTGTGCATGGCTTGGACTTGAGGAAAATCATTATTGATTGTCAGGTCCAAAGTTCAAGGTCACTGTAACTGAAAAGAAGAAAAAGTGGTTTCTGTACAATCCACTATCTGTAGTTTTCAGACTTGACAGATGGCATGCACTTGGGCGAAAGAAGAAAGCCGTTGATTTGGTAATCAGTCCCTAAAAGAAGAAAAATAGTTTCTCCAAATTAGTTGGAGTTCTCCATCATCTGTTGTGACCAAAACTTCACTGATGGCTTTTACTTGAGGTAAGATAAAAGCCTAATAATTTTGGGATCAAAAGACCACATGTCAGGTTCATTGTGACTGAAAGAATAAAATATTTTCCACAAAATATTAGTTCAGCATAGTCAACCTGGGCTTAAACTTTGTGGCTGGCTTGTATTTACGGTGAGGAAAGAAGCCTATTGAGAGTCTAATGGTAAAGGTCAAGGTCACCATGACTGAAAGAAGAAAAGTGGTTTCTCCACAAAATTTCTGAATAAGAACAGTTAAACACTGGGTGGGCATATAGTGTACTGTTAACTGTACAAAATCAGTTATCTGCATAGAAGACTTATTAAATGTAGGGTGGGCATATAATGTTTCTTGTTTCCACAGTTGGGACAGCAGGTACCCATGTTTTTAAAATTACTTTTCTTTTTAAATTAACAAATCCTTGATTAAATGACAAATGGTTTATTTGCATAAATTCTCTTTTTTTGTTAATTCAGCCTCATAATAAGTTCAATCTTCATTCTTCATTGATACAGGTGTGATTTTGACCTAGAAAACAGGTTACAATTGTGACATCAATGACTTCACATACTTCATGCCTGAATATCACAAACTGAATGTTTTCAGATACATCAAATGGATTTTCATTTCTCTTTGACAGTTTTTATTACCTTTAGCTGCACTGCTAGTACCAACATAGATGTGAATGGGCATCCACTAAAGAAAAGTTTTAGGTGAATTTTTTTGTGCTTCGTTTACTGACAAAAAGCATGCGAGTGTGAGTGGGGGAGATTAGGGTCAAGATTTGTGGGACATGGAACCAAAAATTGTAGAAGAGTCTAGGCTCAGACATGCAATGTTGGGACTGCATGATGAGACATCAGTGTCAAGATTCTGTGTTAAAGCTTTTGTATTTCAGATGCATGAAATATGTCATTGCATGTGTTGCATATCAGATATATTAAATATTGCATCGGTTGTAAATAATGCGTGCACTGAATTTAGCTAATCCCTAATTCCTTTGGGTTGGAGGGTCATGACTGGTTGCTTTACAGTTAGATGATTATACTTTCCAGGTGTTTGTTTAATATGGATGAGACCAGACTGTTTGCAGACTTGAAGGAAAGTACCCTGTTTAGAGAAACTGTAAAGAAGGATCTCATAATGAATGTAATCCAAGATGGACAGTTGGGCACATTCAGGCATCTGCTAATTGATAAAGGTATCTCAGCATTGCTGTTT
>JAECUM010002224.1:0-114947 GCA_016617855.1 Megalonaias nervosa
TGTTTGCTGTATATATATATATATATATATATATATATATATATATATATATATATATATATATATATATGATCTTTAGTCCAGTGCTACAAAATGAAATGCAATAATACCTATTGACCGCTCCGGTGGCCTAGTGGTTAGAGTGTCCGCTGATGTGGTAGGTCGTGGGTTCGAACCCCGGCCGGGTCATACCAAAGACTTTAAAAAATGGTACTAACAGCTGCCTCGCTTGGCGCTCAGCATTAAGAGGTTAGTGTTAGGACTGGTCGGCCTGGTGTCAGGGTAATGTGACTGGGTGGGACATCATGCTTTATGACTACGGCATGATGCCCCAGTGCTAGACATCACTATAAACTACCACACTGCAGACATCGTAGCGATATGACTGAAAAATTGTTAAAGTTACGTTAAAAATCCAAATCACACACACACATACACACACACACACACGCACACACACAGTACCTATTGATCTGTAGGGTATCCTCCCCAATTCACCGTATGCAACATCTTTTGGGTAGATTTATTTTAAACCCTGAGAAGATATTGCAATATCTAAGCGCAACGGTTCAGCGGCATTTACTTCAATAAATCTCCTTATTTCTGATCCATAATTTAGAATTGATACAATTAGTGTGTCAGAACTTTCGAACTCAAATTTGGGGAACTGAAGCACGCTTCCAAACATTTATAATTGCTTATCCATCGCAAATAACGCCTTTAGAAGCTGGGGCGCCTAAAGAATTTTGAGTAAGTGTAGCGAAAAGAAATAACTGTTGTTAAAACGTTTCCAAGAAATACACTTTTATTTCCAATATCTAAACCTTTATAGCATAATAAATTGGTATCTGTATTCTTCCTTCCTTATGAAAAACCATTTTGTTTTAATTATTTGTTGTATAGCAGTGTTTTATTTAATGAGCAAATTTTCACAATATGTACTCAGAGCAGGTAGGCCATTTTTCAGACTCTCTTTGACTCAGAAAATATAACTAGATCATCTCCGTATAAAATCATAAACAGCCCTAGCATTCCTATGTCAGCGCTTTAAACTCCATTGGTAATGTATTATTCTTCAATGTCAGCAATAAACAATGAAAATAACGAGGCCTACAAACATTCCACTTGACGCACGATGGTTACACATACAGCTTCATTCTAAAATGTATTATTTAATCTCATCCACTTTTGAAATTTTCATCCGTTATATGTACTATATTAAACATTTTACTTATACCTAATATAAATATTTTTACCATAAAATATCCCATACGATAGAATTATAAGCTTTACCAAAATCAAGAAAAGAACAGAATAGTTTTCTACCTGAATTAAAATAATGAGTTATGTGTCCCTGTAATATAAAACTGTTATCTATTGTTAACATAGTTTTCCTAAAACCAGGCTGAGCTTTGACAAAGCCTGGTAATCCTTCATGCTGTTGTTGTTGTAGGGTTTTACGCCATTTTCAGCACAAGATAGGCTATACATGGCGGCCAGTATAAGTGGTGGAGGAAAACTCTTGAAAACCTCAGGAAGAGCCGCAGACCCACGAGAAGCTACTGGCAAGTTTTCTCACGATCCCACGTTAGCCGAGCCTGAGACTCGACTCACGCAGACAGAGGTGAGATGGCAGTGATCCGGAACGGTGAGCGCTTTAGACCACTCAGCCACTCGGGGCCAATCCTTCATGCAAAGAACTAGTCTATTATTTAAAATCCTAGCAAATAACTCACTCAAAAAGCTGATGCTTCTATAAATTCTACCTTATTACAGAACCTTTCTTACTAATAAATCATATATGGTCCTACAACCTAGTTGCCATATACCAAAAAATTCGTTACATAAATTATCATGGCCGCTGCTTTTACCATTCTTTAGTTATTTTGTTGCTGTTTTCAATTCTCCTATCGAAATAGCATTAAGTAAATCATCAAGTAAAGCTTGTAAAGGAAAGAGTCAAATAAAGGTAACAGCAATTGATTACAAAATAAAAAATCAACTACTCTTCTTTGTCTCGTGTTTACAACAGCAAATTCATTTATTTTTTAACCATGCCATATTCGCCCACTGGCTATTTTAAGTAATGTTTTCTTACATACATGCAGTTCTAGAAGTGCATGATCCCTTGCATTTACTTTGCCAAGGTCTCGTGAGATTCGGTGCATGAACTGATCGGGCAGGTAGTCATCTGATAACGATTACCTGTGCAATTGTTATCGTCTGCTACAAAATAAGCTTGAAGTCCCACCGTTAAAATCCCAGCATAATAAATACCAGCAATAACTGCTCATTACATGTGATCATTTCATCCCTGAAAAGATGTAAATATTAAATCATGTCTTGACGACAAGAGCCTTCATGAACAGCGTAACACACACACACACACACACACACACACACACACACACAATTCCTAAAATAAAATAAAAATCTTAAAGAATCCCTTTTCTTTGAACTCGATGCAATGTTAAATAAAGCTAATATCTGCAAAAGACACTTCTGAAAAATTATTTGTCCAATTCTCCGTTTAAATTAATAATGTAATCATTTTGAAACAATAACATATATTTTTTAGTTCTATATTATTTAGGGATTTAGGCTAGAGTCCAGAGTCGCAGAAGTATTAATGTCGATTATTCTCTCCATAGCTTCTCGAGAGGTTGGTAAAGCAGCCCATTCTGAATTATTGATATGTCCAGTATACAGACTGCGATAAAGCGGGCCATTCTGAATTATTGATATGTCCAGTACAGACTTCAATGCAGCAGGCTATTGTCACATATTGTTTGGTCCAATTTAGAGACTTTGATAAAGCCGGCCATTCTGAATTATTGATAGGTCCAGTATACAGACTTTGATAAAGCCGGCCGTAACGAATTATTGATAGGTCCAGTATAGACTTTGATAAAGCCGGCCATTCTGAATTATTGATATGTCCAGTATACCATGATAATTGTGGGGGTTTTATTCGTCCTAATTTTTATTGTTTATAGTCTGTATGTATTTTTGTTTCTTTTTTCTTTCCTTGTTCAGCAAGACCCTCTTTTTCCCTTTCGCCCTTTCTCTCGAGGTGGTGGTGGGGATGTTGTAATTTATTTTTAAATCATTTCAACGGATGTCTGTATTGACCCAAGTTGCATTATCTTCTCCCTTTCCACTTCATTTCTTTTTCTACCTATCTCTTCTAATTCCCCATCTAATTCTGAAACTTCTGTCATACAGTGTGTACTCTCTGGAGCCCCATGATGATAACCCTAGGAATACATTGGTTAGTGTAAGCCGTTAAGGCAGTCCAGTGGAAGAAGACCCACATCTCTGTATTTTCCACACGGTCTGTGGTTGATACACTCAAAATACCAGTCCTTTAGAAGGAAGCCTCAACGACAGAAGAAAGTTGGTATATTCTATGTTCTTCTCAATCCGACAGTTCGATTCCTACTCCAGTCTGCATCTTAACGAATCCTTTGTAGGCTACTATTTTGTATTTGCTAATCTTTACTTGGAATTTTACTTCGTATTTGTCTTATATTTCCTCTCTTGGAAGTTATAATCTACTCCAATGAAATGGAAACATACCATATTTCTTTCCATCTCTAATTTCTATACGACCTGGCCACTTTTATTTTTACTTCTTTCCCTGTTATCTCAGTCTCCCTTTCTTTCAGTTACAGATTCATCCCGTGTTTGCTGTATGACATAGTTTCCCTTGCTTATGTTTGGCATCCCGTCTATTTCATGTAAATTGAATTCCTCTTGCTAGGAGGCTTGCTAAAATATAACTGGACGGGGCTTTCATTGAAATCAATTTCCTCCAGGTTTAGAACTTTGGTTCCCGGTTTCATATGAGACTTAATTACATCACCAATTCCCAGGTCATCGTTAGTTAGTATTTATGTTTGGTAGAAATCAATGAGTTTTTCCGTGCCATCTACGTTTTTTTTTTTTTTACCAGAGTGTTACCTAGTTTCATTCTGTACAAATATGTGCAAATTTTACTGCATTACCATTTATATGATTAAGTCTGTTGTAGGCAGTTGAACGAATAGACTTGTATAGGCAGCGTCATATGTACTTGTACCAATTTATAGTCTAAAGGACGCAAAACAAATCTCTAATTTCATGGATGCACGATACAATGTCCAAACATGGCTTGCTCTGACTGTTAAGGCACGACAGAAGAAGAAAAAAACAGACTAAGCTCTCAGTTATTGTTTTCCACGAATAAGGCATAGTACCACTTTCATATATGCCTAATTCACAGGCCGCAGGTTCAAACCCCGGCCGAGTCATACCAAAGACATATAAAAATGGTACTAGCAGCTGATTCGCTTCGTGCTCAGCATTGAGAGGATATTTAGGACTGATCCGTCTGGTGTCAGAATAATGTGACTGAGTGGGACATGATGCTACATGTCTGTGGCATGAAGCCCCAGTACTAGACATCACTATAAACTGCCCCACTGAAGATATCGTAGCTACAAGAATGAAAAATTTTAGAAACTACGTTAAAAATCCCCCAAAACATAAGCACAACAACACATGCTGACGTAATACATAAGTGAACCAAGTAAGAAATATTATATGAATATTTGTCAACTGAACGTCTAAAAAGTGAAACACACACACACACACACACACACACACACACACACACACACACAAACGCACACAAAAACAATAAAATAAAATAAGCAAATAAACTGGCATAAAAAAAAAATTATTTCTGTGATTATCACTGTAAACACTCAGACTGTTTAATGGAACACTACAAGGAGCACATATCACCTGCCTAGTGTGCTCATCAATTCAGCACAAGCCACATACTTGGTTCTGGGCAATTTGCGATATCTACAATTTTGCTTCTGAATGTGAATAGTTCGATCCTTCGACGCTTAGCTGATCTTCCTGACATGTGAATGAAGAGAAATGACAGTCATGGCTAGACAAGTACATGTATATAATGATTTTTCGCTATTGGAAATTAATCGAGTAAATCTGACTTTTAGAACACTGTTTTGTAGATCCCTGATGTTTGATTTGAAAAAAGAACAACTTGCTCTTTCGTGCATGCAAAGAAATATCAATAATCAAAATTAGATAATAATAAGCACGTGATCATAATCTTTCTGAAATGGCTTACCTTCAGGAATATTCTTTTAAATAAATCGCCTTAAAAGCTGGCTCCATTCGTGGCGCAAAGACTTCATAGTAGCTATTGTCAGCAGCAGTCTGTGTATGTGCTCGTGCCAAGTATTGTTTTAACTTCATATGCCATAGATACATATTTGGAGCTTTGTGTTAAAGATAAACCTAATCTGTTCTAGCGTGTGTCAGGAACGTGGCATTTACAAGTTTGAAGTGAGTGTACGTTTTCTTGGGAGGGTGGAGGAGGGGGAGGTTAAACGTAAAATTTAAATTTATGTGTGTGTGTGCGTGTGCGTGTTTCGAAGACTATAAAAACATTCAATAATAGATTTTCGCATTATGTTATTTTATTAGAAAAATATTAATCTAATGAAATTACCAAATAATCATGTGAAAAAATAATGTGAAAAATGAAAGATTTCATGCTGTAATTACAATGCATTGTACACTTACTGACATTGATATAGCTGTCAATCGACAAATATATAAATACCTTTTCATTGGCCGAGTGAGCAACCTGATCTCTGATATATATATTCTTGATACATATGTCTAGGAAGAATGATTATGTAATATTTTGCTCCTGTGTATATTTTACTCTTATTGTACGATTTATAGAGTCTACGGATTTGTATCTTTTTTGCTTATTAAAATATTGTTGTTGTTGTTGTTGTTGTTGTTGTTGTTTTGGGTTTAACGCAATTTCTCAGCACAATATAGGCGATATATGGCGGCCGGTATAACTGGTAGAGGAAGAACCCAGGAAAACCCGGTAAGAACAACCGACCCACGGGAGGCTACTGGCAGTTTTCTTACATACCCACATTGGCCGAGTCCCAGATTCGAAACCGCGTGGACAGAAGAGAGATGGTAGTGACCATTCGGCCATCCAGGGCCTTTCCTCAATAATAATAATAATAATAATAATAATAATAATAATAATAATATCCATTATTTATCCAAGGTGACATGATTAGCTAACATATTTTTACGTTATGGTTATGCGATGAAAATACATTTATAACAAACGTACGTGTGAGTAAGAAAAAAAGATCTATACGGTCAAAATCTACTGCATGAACGAAACAATATATAAAGATTTAATATAAATTATGCATGTTAACATGTTGTTACCACCTAGATAGACCACAACTACCATTTGCAAATGTTAGGCAGTTGTACAGTGATAACAAGTCATTAAAATGACTGATGATAGCTCATTAAATATTTGTGCATGTATAATTTTGAATAGCTGACGCATGAGGTGCATGTTTACTCGGCAAGTTAATATTTTCTTTGATCAGAGAGAGAGAGAGAGAGAGAGAATCCATGTTAAACGCTGTGTGTCATCGATCATATTTAAATAGATTTACTTTGAGAATTCAGGAGTGGGGGTTGGGAATGGGTTGAATTGCCATGTGTTCTCTCAGAAACGATACTTTCAGCGATTTCGTTACTCAAACTTTAGTGTACAAATGCTTTATAGGAAAATACCTCTTCAATTAAATTGCACATAATAGGTTATACATGGCGCTCAGTATATTTGGTGGAGGAAGAACCTGAGAAAACATCGGTAAGAACAACCAATCCACGGGAAGCTACTGGTAAACTTTCTCTCATACCCACGTTGGCCAAGCTGATACTAGAATCCACGCTGACAGAGGTGATTTGTGAAGGTGTGCGCCTTAGCGCCTGGTACCCCACAATTCAATAGAACATTCTTTTACAATTGTTGACAAAATGGAAAAACAAGTACCCCAGCATTTGTACTTCAATTTTGGGTTGACGTGCAGAATGAGAAAAATCAGGACTTTTATCGTGTTTGAGTTGTCAGCTTATTTTTCTTCGTCATTTATTTGTTCATATATATATATATATATATATATATATATATATATATATATATATATATATACTTGTTTTGGGGGATTTAAATTAATATCAGAATTTTTTCTCAAACATACAATTTATAAAATGCGCGTTTAATTTTCTTCAACCATTAAACAATTTACTCAGTAAAATATGTTTTCTCATTAATCTCGTGAAAATACTATTGCTATCAACTCAGATTGACAGCTTTGGCCTTTTCAAGTTGACGGTAGTAAATATCAATTGCTTAGATAGAATGTAATGTTAAATAGGAACTAAAGATAACTGAAAAGCACAGAAGACTTCTATTCTGTTATAATATTTAATTACACGTGTAGTATTAGCTTTATAGACTCGTACAGATTTCCATGAATGAGTCTGATGAAACAAGAAATTAGTTAATGGCCCCTGCGGTCATTTCAGCACAATTCACATTCGTCCCGTTGAACAATCCGAATGATTCGTATATCATCGTCAGTTGTGTGATACAATTCCATTCAAATCCGTTCACTGATTTTTTCGCCATTTCTTAAAACGAACTTTAGTGTGTACTTCACATTGACAAGGGGAATTCGGATTATGTGACTACTTCTCTCAACCTTTTTAATTATCTGTAAATACCAAATAAAAAGGTCACTATTTCGCAGTCATTTATTTATTTATTTATTTATTTATTGGATCGCTGTAAAGTTCCGTAACTGAACCTTGCTTCTCTTGTAGATTAAATCGAAAAAAAACTTGCCGGTTTGGGCATGCGCAGGCAATTCACAGTGATCAAACATTGCATTTCATATCCTTTTCGAATATTCTTTTTAAATGCTTACTTTGGCATTTGCATTCTGACCTACCAAGTAGTTTAGTGAAGGGAAATATACTCCAGGATGGCGAGCGTTTCTTATCACATCGCTAATCTGTTGGAGAAGGTTTGTGCATTTATTACGCTCCCCCACCCCTGTCATACAATGTAAGACGCCACACTTAATGTTTATGCTGTTAGTATCGCACTAACAACATAAATGTCAAGTGAGAGGTCGTATATTTTAGGATTACCCCCCCCCCGTGTATTATCTGGACTTGCCTGTTAAACGTGTGTCTGTAATTATTGCTAATTATATATCCGTTCGCGAAATAGCACCTAATAATAAAACTAGAACATGCCGCCATGACCTTTGATGGGTTCGCTTTAAATTCATACCAACATGGGGTGCAGATGGTATCTTATGGTTGTTTACAGTTTAACTAATACTAGGAGTGAGGACACTTCTCGCGTGACCTATTTAAGAATCGACGCTGACATTTCAAGCTACACTTTGCATAGCATAATGCATTTGGTACACAGGTACTCGACGCAAGCAAGATGTTAAATAAAAACCAATAATCTGAAGGAAAAAAAATCATACTGAGTGACAAAATTGTCTCAGATTACCCCCATGACGCTGACTGGCAGGCAAAATTCGCGAAATTCGTATGTTTCAGAGCCTGTAACTTCAGTTTTATTGCAACTGAGAAAAATTAATGATGGCTTGATGAATAGAAAAATATCTCAGGAGTAAAACAAACCATATATTATGGTTGTGTGCCTTCAAAGATGGAAATAGCAGAAGGAAATTGAGGGTCAAGGGTGGACGAAGTTCTTGAAGTTACTTGCTTTATCTCTTTTATAGCATGACAGACAGGGCCACCAGTGCAGTATACTTCAACGGCTGCATAGGGGACTGGTTCAGAACGACACTTGGAGTCAGACAAGGCTGTCTGCTCTCTCTCCCACACTATTCAACATCTTTCTGAAGAGAATCGTGGCTGACACGCTTGAAAAGCATGAAGGGACAGTCAGCATCGGAGGCAGAACAGTCACCAACTTAAGTTTTGCCAATGAGATTGATGGACTAGCAGGAAATGAGCAAGAACTAGCTAGCTTAGTAGAGAGCCTCGACAAAACCTCTGTAGCCTATGGCATGGAAATCAGTGCAGAGAAGACCAAACTGATGACCAACAACACCAAGGGCATCAGTACTGACATCAGGGTCCAAGGTACGAAGCTTGAAACAGTCCACAGCTTCAAGTATTTGGGGGCAATTGTAACTGATGAAGGATCGAAGCCTGAAGTACTCTCCAGGTTTGCGCAGACAGCAGCACTGACAAAACTGAAGCCCATCTGGAACAACAAGAACATGGCACTCAGTTCAAAGGTCTGACTGACGCATTAGCTGGTGATCTCCATATTTCTCTACGCCTGTGAATCATGGACCATAACAGCTGACTTAGAGAAAAGGATACAGGCCACAGAGATGAGATACTTCCGAACGATCCTCGGCGTCTCATACAAAGACCGTGTCACCAATGAAGAAATACGGCAAAGGATCAGACAAGCCATTGGACCTCATGAAGACCTCCTGACCACAGTGAAAAAAAACATAAACTGCAGTGGTATGGGCATGT
The DNA here is from genome assembly GCA_016617855.1 of Megalonaias nervosa. Lineage (NCBI taxonomy): Eukaryota > Metazoa > Mollusca > Bivalvia > Unionida > Unionidae > Megalonaias > Megalonaias nervosa. The sequence goes on from JAECUM010002224.1 coordinate 9,457, forward strand.
CTCACGATCATCAGGACTTGCCAAGACAATCCTGCAAGGCACTGTACAAGGAAGAAGAAAGAGAGGCAGACAGAGAAAGAGGTGGGAAGACAACATTTGAGAGTGGACAGGCTCGACACTGAGCGACTCACTGAGAAAGACGGAAGATCGAGAGGAATGGAGGAAGCTGGTTGTTCGGTCTTGTGCGGTGCCCCAAAGGTCTACCAGACTACGGGACTGATGATGATGAGACAGGTTCCTATGTCAGAACGGGTCATGGGGGTAATCGGAGGCAATTTTGTCACTCAGTGTAATTTTTTTTCCTTCAGATTATTACTTTTTTTTTAACATCAAGCTTGTGTTGAGCATCTGTAATTTGGTACTGATGCTTAGTTGAACTTTCTATGCATACACAAATTTTGACTTGTTGCCTTAAGGAATGCCACTCCATTTTCTCATAGGACTGGTCAACACTGTCATGATCGCCCTTGCTTTTTACGCAAGTGCAACGTGTATCATATGGAATACTGCTCCCTTATTAGTCGACTGAAAATCAGGTTATCAGTAATCGCAGTAGATCATTTTTGGTTAGCCAATGAGAGGGCAGTATTCAGTTTAGCTCGTTCTACATGCATGTTAAGAACCATGTCAACGTGAACAAGATCCTCCTATCTCGGGAACAATTCCCAAGACTTGTGCAGATAGAAAGTATGAATAATGACTCTATATTCATTGGAAGCCATGGATGGTTTTGTATATTCCATCACCTACATAGAATAAAACAATTTTTTTTTTCAGGCAGGACTCCATGTTGCGAGTAAATTACTCAAACTGTTGACAAAAAGTTCTGATTGGCAAGTAAATTTTGCAGAAGTCACAGGCTGGCAACCAAACTCAAGCTCATTAAAGTGCTTGGCTGAGATCATGGGTCCCAAAAGTGTTACATAAATGCCAGAAATTGAATATATGTAAACAACATTTTTATGCACTGGTTGCATACCTTTGAGCTTATATTTAATGAATAATTATAAAACTGACCCCAGAGATTCATATTTTGACTTAAATATGATTAGAAAAACAACACACTGGAAAGTTGCACAAATAACTCTTTGCACAAATTACAAATGGATATAGTTACAAACAAGCATAATAATACAGAATATTTCATTTCACAGCATCTTTAACTGAAGCTGTCTGTGAAACTTGACATAAAGGAGTAACTTGATATATAACAAACATATAATTGGATTCTGTTATTTGTGGAACGTATGCAAGATTAACTTTTTGCTACTTAAAAATTCTGAAAAAAATTTATTACTCTGATCTGTGCTATTTGCCAGTATTGAGTGGTCATGTAAACACGTGGCAAATCAATATTATATGTTATTTAGCCATATTTTGATTAAAACTACATTTGTTATGCATATAACTTGGACACCAAATCCAATCTAAGATGGCAAATAATCTTTAAATATTCAAATAAAACGTTACATGTGATGTTGGAAAATCAATAACTTCGTGAAAGATGTAAAGAGAAGTAAAATAAATAAATGGGTGGAGAGAAAATATGTATATATGTGAAACAGTTCTGCATATAACATGAGTATTTTCCTGTCTTAGTTAATAGCGTTTCAAAAATCGATAATGCAGAAGATATAGTCAAAGCAGCATAGTGCTTGCTGTACGTGGACAAATTTTGATGCGTTAAGTATAAGTTCAAATGCCATTACTAAACCATAAGTTAAATGCAGCTCTTATAATAATGCATAAATAGTAATATGGTATGTTGGTCAAGAAAGGTGACATCCATGACAACACCATTTTTCCAGATTTAACCAAGCCTACATAATTCTACTCTGAAAGAACAACTTCTGAAACTCTGTGGATATAATGTGCAAGTGCTGCTAGTCAAATGGCAATATCTGCACATGTTTTAATGATGCAAGGTAGTGTCTTGTGCCCCAGTGGTGATGTTTAGAGAACTAGTTGAGTGCCACAATAAAAGGTCCCCATGTGAGCCAATGGATTCCACATAAGACGTTGCGGACATGAAATTCAGTGCATTGAAATTATGAATCGTAGTTTCAAAATATTAACTTTTATTATAGGATGTATCTGTGTAATAAATATGTATTGGCATGTCTTATTATCTGTGGCTGTTAATTTTCTTCCCAGTGTCTTTGTTGTAATTTTACTGGAGAATAAATAATACACGGTTTGGTGGAGACAACAAGTTATACGTGTGACCTAACATTTCTGGGTGTTTGCATAATTTTAAAGGTACGTTTTTCTGGCCTTTGATTATATGTTATTTTGTCTTCAACAAGTTCATAATGATGTATTTTGTTGCTCATAACTTTGCTAAAATTACATAGAGCTGCTTCAGAGAAGTTGATGATGTAACAAAATGGTGGTATCAAAATAACCAAAATTTTGAAATTATTTTGCTGTCATCAACGGAGGCAAAAATTATGATAGCTGATTGTGCATGGTGGAGGGATTTTGATTATTACTGCATTTATATATCGACATCAAACTGCTCTAAGATAAACTTTTATCATTTTTTTTACTCTAAAGTCATTCAGTAGTAGAGGTACCCATGATCTTGGCCAAGCACTTATACTGATCATATTGTTGCTTAAAATTTTTGGTCATCATACATGTATGTGTACTATAAAAAACTGCAAGGGAGGACACTTCTTATGCAGTGTATTTAAGAATCGGCCGTGATATTAAAAGCTGCATTTTGTGTAGCATTATTTTGTGACCAAATGTTTGCAAATGGCAACTTTATTTTTAAGCTGATAGCCATTCTGTGACCAACACATTAGACAGACTTGGGAGAGATATGTTTGGTGAATAAGTTAGTGATGTGTGAAGTGATATTTGTCAAGCGTATCACAGACTGCAAATATTATTGTTTTCTAATTTATATTATTTAAATTTATTTCTTAGACCCATTAAATTCATGTTTGGTCCCTTGGGAATATAATTTTATACAGTCTACTATTAATAAATTTGTCTGTTGATTGATCTGTCTATTGAAAAAAAAATAAGAAATGAAAACAGCACAAGTTTTGAAATTTCTTGCAATGAATATCAATCTATTTTGAAAAGTAAGAAATCTAATTTAATTTTGAATGAACAATAAAACAAGAATGTATCCATTTCAGCACATAAAGCAGAGATGTAATACAATGTGTTTAGCAGTACACATGCCAGGTGTATGGAATCCATGTGGAATATGTTTAATGCTCTCATCAGTTTAGTTTATTTTGAAAGTAATTCACATTTGTACAGAAAACAAACAATAATAATAACAATAATAATAATAATAATAATAATATAAACAATAATGTGTACTTAATACAGCACCTGATCTTTAGAAGCTCTAAGTGCTTTATAATGTTAGATAACACATAAAAGTATGTTACAATAGCAAGATTAGAAAAACAAAAACACCATGAAATTACAATAAAAAGCATGCTGACAGTAATTAAAAAAGTAATCATTAAGTCTTTAAGTCTGTTCTTTAGTCAAAATAGGTGTTTTTTAAGAGTACTTTTGAATGAAATCACAGTGTCCTTGTGTCTAAGAGATCTGTGGGCAGTTGTTCCATATAGCTGGGCCTGGTATGCAAAACAACATCCATATGACTTTGTTTTAATGAGAATGGGAACAATGAGAATGTGTGTTTGAAGAGGAGTGCAAGTTTCTAGATGGGGTTGTACACATGGGTGAAGTCAGATAGGCATATTGGACTGGAGCCAGTCAAAGAAGTGTATCATAATGAACAGATGTTGTGTTTGATTCTGAATTAAACAGGTAGCCAATGAAGGTTACAGAGCAAGGGCGAATATTATGGACACATATGCAGATGGATAGACAAGGAAACAAAACTATATACTGCAACTTTGTTACCATCATAAATTTTGCATGATGTATCAAAAATCCTTTTTACATGGTTCAGTTTTAAATGGGAGGTATTAGTCTATATGCTATTTTATTGTAATTCATTTGATAATGTAGTGGGTAAAAGTAGAGACAGATTTTCCATAAATTGGTTTATTTAGTTTGGTTATTGTCATCCTAGTGTCAGAAAAATATATATTTATACTCTAAAGCTTTCTTTTAATAATATTTAAGCTAACGTACTGATGTGACAATCACAATTTCAAAATTACCATAGCTAGTGCATGTTACCCATAGTTCTCAAGGATGTAATTTTTATTTTGTGCAGATGACCTCCAATGACAAAGATTTTCGGTTTATGGCCACAAATGACCTGATGACAGAATTGCAGAAGGACTCGATCAAACTGGACGATGATAGTGAGAGAAAGGTAATACTAATACAGGGTTTTCCTAGATTGTGAAGTCCTCTTGAAACTTTAGCTTTCAAAGCTTAAGGACCTGGAACAAATTACAATGGGCAGGAGGTCATGTCTTGGAAAACAGAAGTAAGTTGTGCCAAATTGGGGATATTTAAGACCCTAAGATTTGTGAATGGTGGCTGCAGATAAAAATTTGACATTGGAAATGAATCTCTGTAGCACTGTAAACCCTGCATATTCAAAGATCAGCTCCCATCCTGATGAATTCTCACTACCTCTAGATTCTGAGTTGAAAAATCTCTTTAAAAAGAGAACAACATTTTCTTTGTCAGGCAAGTGCAACTAGTTTATACTTGCCCATGATAAACATTTATTTAGCTAGCCTTTATATAAATATAAAAGTTGGTTATTTTCATAAACGTTTCAAAAAGACAGATTACTAAATTCTAATGATCTAAATTAGATCATACAACATGTTTCATGGAATTTATTAAGCGACCCTTTTACCACAAGTCGTAAGTAAAAAGAAATTGATAGTATCCTGTCTGTCTAGAAAGCTTATATTAGTATTGAAGAATGAGATTAATGTGCTTGTATGAGCTTGACTGAGACAAATGGGAAGCAGACTTCGGTAGGAAGTATGGACCTTCACTGAACCAAATTAGCAATGTTCTTCACAGAATATTTTTTTCATTAAGAAATAGCAGTCGTTAGCCCAGAATCATTACTCCTGGTCAAGCAACTAATAAAATTCAATCACAGGAAAGTTTCACTCAACATTAATGTGAAGGAGGAGTTTCTTATTAAATTTTCTTTGTTTAAAATAAAGTGTTTTCTTCAGTTTTCACATATATCACAAAACTCTGTGACCTGTTCAGCTTGTTTTTATTTTTAATGAAATTGTTAATGAAATTTGAGTAGAATGGTCCTCCTGTTATAATGCCACCCCTATTGCAGTAGGGAAGTGGCCTTATAATGAGGGTGGCCTTTCTAGAGGGGGATGACAAAATGCGAATAGTAAATACATATGAAGAAAGTCACAACTACATTTAATTCTAAAACATGTAATATTTTCATTTAAAAATCACATTCATGTTGTGAAATCAATGTGAAACAAACTGTTCCATCGTTTTCAAAAGAATGTTATGAATAACCATTGATATAGTTTTAAAACTGTCTTTATAATAATGTTACGGATTACATCATCTGTCACCAACAGACACTTAAATACAATACAGATGTTCCTAAGAATTCTTATGCTTGAAAAATTTATCCGTTGTCATTTGTCCCATGCTTTCCACAGCTTTGCTTTTATCTTTTTTAAGAATGTCTTGTGTTTTTGTAATTATGTCCACAAGTTTAACACTGTTTGTTTTGAGGCTGTAATCCATCAATTCTGTGGAATGTAACTATGCAGTCTGCAGTATAATGCACAGTTTGGCTGGGTTTTGATCGTCACATGTTGTGTCACTCTCACAGTCACTTTCCTCATGCTGGCATGTTTCACTGGAATTTCTAGCACCTTCTGTCATTAATGACTCCCAGTCATCACTAATTGTGTTCTCTGTAGCTAATGCATCATCACACTGAACATAATCCTTAAGGGTTGTTCCAGGTGGTATAAGGGAAGGATAGTCCTCTCCATCCCAGTTTTCCTCCTCTGCCTCTGGTACACCCAATACCTCTTGGAAAAACCCACATTTCCGAAAGCACTTTTGAATCGTCTCGGCTGTCAGGACATCCTATGCTGATGTCAGCCATTGGATTGCATCCAGCAGAGTCACCTTTCACCTTTTGTGCTATCTCGGATGCAGCTATTATATTATCCATCAGGAACAAAACATGTCTCAGCAGCTTTTTCCTGTAGTTCACTTTGACCGTCTGGATTATCCCTGCATCCAGGGGTTGAAGTTTTGAAATTGTATTTGGAGGAAAGTATGAGACCTTGACATTTGACAAATCCAGTTTTGGGTGTGCAGCACAGTTGTCAAGGAAAAGCAGGATCTTTCTGTTCTGCCCTTTCATCTGCTGATTAAGTTTTTTGATCCAGGACTCAAATATCTCTCCGGTCATCCATGCTTTTCTGTTTGCCTCATATGTAACTCGCAAATGTGTTCAGCTATATCCCATAAGGCACCTTGGATTTTGTGATTTTCCAATTACCAGTGGCTTCAGTTTCTCACCAGAACAACTGGCGCAGAGCAAAACTGTAAATCTCTCATTTGCTTTTTCCCCACTGTTACACGAGTCCCCTTTTTGTACCAGCGACTTTGTTGGTAACAGTCTAATAAACAAACCAGTCTCGTCACAATTAAAAATATCCTTGCTGTCATATCCTCTGCATATATTGTTCAGTCTTTTGCTCCAATCTTCGACAATTTCATTATTAACATCAGCTGATTCTCCAGTAAGGACAGAACACTTAATATTGTGTCGGACTTGAAATCTGTGCAACAATCTGTTACTTGCGGTAAAGTCATCATATCCCATTTCAACTGACAAAATTGTTGCTTTTTCTTGGATCAGTCAACCGGTGAGTGGAATGTTCTTAGCATGCGCATTGCAAAACCATTCAAAAACCTTGTCATTCAAATCAGGATACAGACATCTCCTAGCTCTAACAATCTTCCTTTCTCCGTCCATTCCACCTTCCCATTTCCACAGAATTGTTTCCCTATCTTTCACGATATTGTTTATCTGAGTCTTTCCAACATCAAATTTTTCTGCAAGGATCCTTGAACTCCCCCTTTTCAGTCAGTTGAATTACTTTCACTTTCTCGTCTGAACTGAGAACTTTTCTTTTCCTCGATGACATGTTGATCTTTTTGCAATAACTTATTTCAATGTTGCCAACTACAAGACTGATAAAACAATTTTTCTGCATTTAAACAAAATGCCATGTGTTTTTAAAGGCAGTTGTAACAAGATAACCGAGTTGGGATTCGGACTTAAAACAGAACACTGTTGATGGTGATAAAAATACACAAATTTATTGATGTATGTTTTAAATAAGAAAATAAATATGATTGATACGTGCATGTATGGGTCCAAATATTGGACGAATTAACATAATACGCACGAAACCTATAATGCAACAAATATAAATACAAACGAACGACTTTACATAGCACAAGTACAAGGTGAACAAATCACAGCAATTCCACACATGAAAATAATGGGTGTTTTACTCAGTAGTAAAAAATGATGGATTCACTCAACTAGTGAAAAATGAAATAATGTTTTACTCAAATAGTAAAATGTGGTGAATTAATTGGAGAGATATTATACAAAAAATATCTTATACACTCCCAAACAATGGGTATAACAAAAACCCAAAAATTAGCCCATGGCTAAAAGATTACATACATGGAGTAACACAAAAACACTCTGCCAGAATTACACTTGGCTACCAGTCACATTGGTCAATCAAGTAAGTATCATTACAGGTAATCACCAACCACCATTCATTTCCTTCTGTGGTTAGCTCTGTAGCTGCTGCCATGTCGACCACGATCCCTCTGATCACTCTGGTCAGCTCTACACTCTAGTTACTCTATTCACTCTAGTCAGCTCTACAGCTGCTATGTTCACCCTGGTCACTCTGGTCACCCTGGTCAGCTGAAAGTACAACTAATACCGTGTACTACTTATGACACAGGCATATAAGATAAAATGTAATGACGTTATATACGGTAAGTTATGTAAATTACATTATCGGAACAATATTACAGAACAATAAACAGGTTCAAAAGTGAACCTGTGTCCGATGAGATTCCTATGGTACTAGACGTTTCTTAATAAAATGTAACTTTATATTGCTAATATAAGTTTTCTTGCTAAGACACAAACAAGAATAGGAAAATATTTGCGTTATACTACGCAAGCCAAAGCTACACTGAAAACACAAAAATGAACGTAGTAGTACAATCACTAACTTACAATATACTAAAGGAATAATATACATAAGAAATGTATAAATTACATACCTCTACAGCTGAAGATGTGCAAGTCCCTAAGTAGACTGCTTACTGACAAGACTTTCCGTAATGTGAAGATATCACATTACGGTGAGGCATTTATACACATGGGATGTAGTCTGATAGATGTAAATCGGTTTATTTCCCATCAAGAACACTTCGCACGTGTGGCAGGGATGAACCGAACTCACTATTTCGAAATAATGTACACGATACATAAATCACCCTCAGGTATCATTGTACACAAAAAAAACGAAACCCAAGTACATGTATTAAATAAATACAGAGATTTATACAATTCCGTGACAGCAGCAATCTTGTCACATGAATCATTAGTTGCAGTCTGGTACCCTATTGATTTTACATTTCTTTGCACTAAGTGAGAGAAGCCAAAATGGCTTCGATATGTATGCAAATTTGACCTGAACAATAGCACCTCGCAGCCGTTAGGATTTGTAATCTTGACAATTATTGTCAATAGTAATAGCCACTAATTATGAAAGTGAACAAGCTCAACATCTTACTAAGGGAAGCCATAAAGGCTATCAAACCATTTTCCCGCTGACTTTTGTATTGTACATCAACACCACCACTTCTCAGCTGTTACTACTGTTCAGTAATTGTAATGTTAACAATTATCAGAGTGACTAAACCGGACATCTCATGATAACACAGCAGTAAGGCTAATCGGATTACATGCACTTACCTTTCTGTATGGATTAAAATTTGAGTCTTTCTCGGCTTTGTGGAATAAATGTGGCTTCTCGTGAGGCGTAAATGATATAATATTAACCTTAGTGGTACATGTACTTTTGTCAACACTTCTTTCAGTAACAAAAGCCTGACATCGGGAAACAGAAATCGGATTACTTAACACACATTATGAATAAAATACGGGTTCTGGATACATATTACAAGATAAAATGTGGCAGCTTGTGAAGGGTAAATTTGATATTTTTGCACTAATATGCTGGCCGCTGGTCAGTTAGCGGGGTGGCCTTTCGTGAGGGATACTTTTGAACAAAACCTCGTTGGTGCCGGCGTATTCTGGCCGTAAGGAGTGGGTGGCCGCATGTCAGGGGGGCCATTCAGGAGGGGGACCACTGTATGTTAAAAGTGAACAGTTCTTTGAAAATGTTGATCTTTTATTTTTCAGGTTGTCAAAATGTTGTTGAAACTGTTGGAAGACAAAAATGGAGAAGTCCAGAATCTGGCAGTGAAATGGTAAAGACATTGATGAAGAATGTTTTGATATTTCATTATTACTTGTTGCTGTTGTGGGTTGAATGCTTTTTTCGCAGCACATGATAGGCTGTATATGGAGGCCAGTATATCTGGTGGAGGAAAAACCCAGAAACATTGGGAAGAACTACTGACCCATGCACTATTGAACTTTCTCACACATCCTTGCTGGCTGAGCATGAGACCCGAACTCATGCAGAAGGAAGTGAGATGATAATGGTGTGTAAAGGCAAGTGCGTTTGACATCTTGGCTGTCCTAGGCCCCCCTGCTGTTATTAGTGAGGCGGTCGTGAATCTGATTGACTAAGCTTGTTAACACACTGGATGCCATATTCCTTTTATCTGATTTTGATAAAACTTAGATATATGCAGATATGATCAAAATTTCAATAAGGGCAGATTTCAATATGTATTTAATATTTGACAAGGGTTGCAAGACTGAGTCTGAAATCCGTGGGTGTCAGAGCTTGGGGTCAGATAGAGTAAGAAACAAACTTTGGTGTCATAACATGGGAACAAGTTAAACATTTGTTGGTCTCTGATGCACAGATGCAGGTAAAGGGAAACAAACCTTGGTGTCAGAACGGTTGGGGGCAAAGTAAACATTTGGTGATGTGTGATACACAAATGAGGTTAAAGAACAACACTGATAGGGTCGTGTTAAGAATGATCTGCATTTCACATGAAAATACTCGTGATTTTGGCAGAGGTTAATACTTGAATCCATAAAATAACCTTATTGTCAGTAATTTTTCATATACTCTACATTTCACATTTTCATACTCTATAAATCATTAAAAATTATTACTTGTCATCATTTATTTATAAAACTCTGCAGCTATTTATTTGTAAGAATTCACAGAAAATTTTAAGTAATACGCCCCTTGATATGCTCTCTTTCAGTTTGGGTCCACTGGTGAACAAAGTTAAAGAGTTTCAGGTGGAAACAATTGTGGACACCCTGTGTACTAACATGCTTTCTGATAAAGAACAACTGAGGGATATTTCAAGTATTGGTAAGAGTGCATATAATCTTTCTTTATGATAAGGTATGATATACGCTTTATAATCTCAGATTATTGTAAATAATTCTTCTTTATATTTTCCCACTGTTTAGCAGCAGGTTCATCTTAATTTGGTTCTGTCCATCTCTTCATGGAACTTGTTAGCATGATTATGCAAACAACACTTGACATAGACAGATTTACTTGACCTGGTTAGATTTTCATGCCATCTGAAAAATGTTTTTTTTTTCCTTCTGAATTTTGGAATTTAGACTTCTTGAATGACCTTGTTAGCATGGTTATGCAAAGGCCACCTTATCCAGGTAAATAAGGTTTATTATATGTCAGTGTGTACAAAAAAAAAAATGTAGCTGTTACAATGAAACGTTTGTCCTATTTAAATATGCTTTAGTAAGCTTTGTAAGGTTTGTCAGACTTTATGGACTTGGACTGTTTTTGTTATCTTTTGGGGCATTCACATTTTATCAACACTGTCTAGTTTGGATAGTTTTGAAATTTTGTGTTTGGGGCTATGTGGGATTTTTTCTTATGATTTTTATAATATTTGTTTTAAAATTGAAATTAGGAAGTCATATTAAAACTAGATTGAATTTCTTTTGTGATAATAAGTGAACCGCATTTTATGGGGCATTAATTTATAGCCAAGCCTATCTATCAAGCCATCTGAAAATGAACAAAATATGGTCATTTATGACATGTGGTTGCACAGTAGGGGGTTATTTTTTCAATGGTTGTGGTGCAAGGGACCTTCAAGTAAATGCCACTTTAGGACATGTAAGTGCTTAGCCAACTTCATTCTGAAGCCCAATCAGCTTGTGTAGAAATTCTCTTCAGTCAGTGGTGTATTAACATGAGAGAATGCAGTGATGTTTGCAAATCAGGGGTTTACTGGACAGGTTTTTCAAATCTTTTTTTCAAAGTTATATAACAGTTTAAAAGCATACAATTTTCTTTATTGTATATCTCTTCATTGAAAATTTTTAGATGTAAAAATTTAAGCTGAAAGTAGAGTAAACTTAAAAATATGCTTCACTTTTTAAAAAAATAAATTACTTCCAATGCAATTTTTCTATTTGCAACATTCATTTTAATTCCTATGTAAGTGAAAGAAATGTGAGGAATTTGACACCATTTCAAATGTTGACAAAATAAACCTATTAATAATGTCAAAGGTTATATAAATTGTATTAGGTTTTCTTGCACATAAATTGGGGGCAGATCTGTACTGTAAAGTCAAGAAAGCTGTTCATTTTGTTTCAATATTTTTATTCAATTTTAAATTCAAGTATTCAAAGCCCCCAGAGTTTTCTTGTGTTTTGTTTTGGTCCATTTGCAGGAATGCAGTAAAATTCATAATATGAACACGTCCAACTTGGGTATACAGACAGACTTTATAAGCAGTGAAGTTCCCAAAATGTCCAGCTAGCCTGAAAACCATTAAAGTCTCCATCATTTTGATCTCTGCTGATCACCAGTCCCACGTAATATCATCATCTTATTCCCAGATAACAGTGCTACACAAATTATTTGATCACCAAACCCTGCTGTAGTAATAATACTACATCGTTAAACACCAAAATTTTACTCTGTTCCCTAGGTAACCATGAAACAATTCAGTGTGGTAGGGTGACACTATAATTTTCCAGGCGAGAGTGTAACACTGATTTTATTTTCTCAAAAACCTGATGTAGTGATATTGCTACAAGGACGAAATTTAATGATGCATACATACATACATACATAGATACATACATACACACATGATGCAGTTGTTGTATTGGATTTAATGCCATTTCTTAGCACAAGAAAGGCTATACATGGTGGCCAGCTAGTATAACTGGTGGAGGAAGAGTGTGAGTGTGATTTAGATTTATAGCATAGCTTTAACAATTTTTCAGTCATATCACTACGATATCTGCAGTGTGACAGTTTATAGTGATGTCTACCACTGGGGCATCATGCCACAGACATGTGGCATGATGTCCCACCCAATTACATAATGCTGACACCAGGCTGACCAGTCCTAACACTAACCTGTTAATGCTGAGCACCAAGTGAGGTAGCTGTTAGTACCATTTTTTAAAGTCTTTGGTACGACTCGGCCAGGGTTTGAACTCGCGACCTCCCGCATCCGAGGCGGATGCTCTAACCACTAGGTCACCGGAGCGGTCCAGGTGGAGGAAGAACCCGGAAAAACTCTGGTAAGAACCACCAACCCAAGGGAAGATTCCTGCACCTTTCTCACAACCCACATTGACCAAGCCTGAGACTTGAACCCACGCAGACAGAGGTCAGATGGCAGAGATCGGTAAAGGCAAGCCATTTAGGCCACTCTGCCACCTGGTGCCCCACATACATACATACATCCTTTCTGGGGCCCCAAGTGGCCGAGTTGTCTAAAGTGCTCACCGTTGGATCACTGCCATCTCACCTCTGTCTGTGTGGGTTTGAGTCTTGGATTCGACCAGTGTGGGTGTGTGAGAAAGCTTGCCAGTAGCTTCTCGTGGGTTGGTGGTTCTTTCTGGGGTTTTCCAGGGTTCTTCCTCCACCATGTATACTGGCCTCCATGTATAGCCTATCTTGTGCTGAAAAAATGGCATTAAATCCTACAACAACAACAACAGTAGTAACTACATACTTTCCCATGCACAGTTAGAACATACATATTCTGGCAATAATAATAATATAGATAGAATATTGTGAATTTCTTGGACTTGGAATTGTGGATAAAATAGCAAGTTCAAGTACAAAATGTTAATAAATGTGTAAAATAAAATATGCAAAGGGGCTGTAATGGCATGAGCATCTGTGTAAGTTTAATTTGTCTTCCCCAAATGTTTTTGCTTAATTGTGCTTAGATTTTTGTCGAAGTCTAAGTCAGAAAAGTCTACACCCAGATGACCTGCACAGTTACACAGAACAACTGCAGAATGACATGGCAGTGCATTTCTCTTTGTAACAATTACAATCAATTGGATTCAAACGAATTGACATGGATAGTGCTGAAATATGATAGCCTTCATGTCCTCCAATCCGGTAATTGGGTCTCTCATAAAAGGCAAACTGGCATCAGTTTGTCTGTTCATTTCTGAAACTTTATCCTTAGAGAAGTGAGACTGTAGGCAAAATGGAGTCGAAAAATAAGTGGGAGATAAAAGACAATCTTTCTGTTTCCAAAGACACCTGTTTTGATGACAGTAAAGAAGATACTACAGGTATATGCAGCTGCAGTCAGAGACAACTTGTAAAGGTATGTTTTCAGTGCTGTGATATATGAAAGAATTGATTTAATACAGGTAAAAACCCATTATAATGCGATGCTCGGGGTCCAAATAATAACATTGTGATATAAGTGGGATCACATTAACAAATTTTTCAAAAAACTTCCTCCTAGAAAATGTGCATTGAAATTTCAATGTCATTAGTTTTAACTAACCTATATCATATATTGTTTGTTTTGTTCGCGTCATTTCATCAGACATCAAATATACTTCAGTTTTGAATTGTATACATCAAATATGGTGGAAACGGGACACGGTGAAGTCAAGGCAACATTAAACGCAGTGCTGGGATTAAAAATCTGCTAGGGATATGAATAATTGGCTTTTCCAAGAAAATGTATTTAGGATGTTAAAAAGAGAGGCCACCTTAAATAAGAAAAATGGGAGCCATGCTGCCATTGCGTTATAAGCAGAATTGTGTTATAACGAGTCGTGTTAAATGGGTTTTACCTGTAGTTTCTTTTAATTTGATAGGTTTTCGGTTGTTGTTTGAGCCTTTATATAAGTAATTTCCAAAATCAAAATTCAAATTAACAAGTTAATAATAAATTAGTCGGTTTCTTTTTTTTTTAAATGTGGATGAATATTTTATGCTTGATTCTCCAAGTCATATTTATTTAATTTTTTAAAACATAATTTTAGTCAGTAGAATTGATTATGCATGTAGAATATATTGACTTTAACTGAGTTTCAAGTTGTGCTTAAAATCAATAATGTCCTTACTGAACGTGTGAATATGCTTTCATGGCATTTTATGTATAAATTTTTTGTATTGTGATAGTAGTAATACAGTAAGAGGCCAAATGTAGACCTCATCCACTCATTTGCCTTAACTTAGTCTTAAAGACAAATAACAGCATTAATCTCGGTAGCGTGACTTCAGTGATATTCTCCATTTCATCACTAGTAAAAGCTACACAATTGCAAGAGTGGTCTTTAGATGTCCAGTCTTGGAAGAATATGCAGTGTGAAACTCCTACCACATTTATTATTCATATTGGAATTTTTATTCATATTGGAAGGATTTGAGTAGAATTCAGTAAAAAAGAAACCTCTGTCATATATGCTTTGAATATTGGATATTGGTAGAGAGATTACAAAGGCACAACTTTGGCAGAAATTATTGTTATGTAAATTCCTGGAAAACTGGTGGATTAGTGTTAGCAATGTCACAAAAAAATTTCCATTTGGTTGCCATATATGGCAATAACCCATATCCTTTGATCATTCTCTTACAATCCCATTGACGATAAGTTATTCAATCTCAAAAATGAAAATTTCTTAAGGATATGTGTGTGTGCATGTATGTGTGCTTAATTATTCCATCTTCACAGTTGGTATGCAGTTCATTTTCTTATTAGTAGTAAGTAATTTTTATTTTCTGTTTGATTGCAGGAAGGAGAGGGATCAGAGGGCACAGACCAAGAGTTTGCTCTGGTTGCATATGGCAACATAAAATTTTATCGGGCTACATTTTACAAGCTACATTTTCCAGAAGAAATCGCCTCTACAGTTGCAAAGCACTAATAGGAAAAGTGATAATTGAGGACTTAATATGCAACACAAGCAAAATGTCAGTGAAGCATGATACAAAAGTCATACAGATAATAAATATAGCTTGTCTAGTATTTTCTGGACATGTTACAGGAGGTACAATTTCTATAAAAAATATTAACAGACAGAAACTGGAAACTGAAATAAGAAGTTATTTAAAACAGGTTAACATTTTGACACCTGACACAAAACTCTGCAAAATGGCTATTAACTATATGACACAAAAGCAATCGCTGTAAGATTTGTGTGATTTACTTTCCATTGGCAACCAGTTTGATTATTTCAAGAATCACAGTTTTTAGCAAAAATTAAAAACTTTTAAAATCTTTAATGCTAAAGTTTAAAAATCATGAACGTAATTTGTATAGGATTTTTTTTTATTTATGTAGTCTGGACAGTATTGTTTGCATCTTTACAGAGGTTGGATCTTGCTAGGGTAAAAATAACTGTCAGGAGCAGTGTATATTATTCAGTTAAAAGTGACACACTTGTTAGTTATCTATCTGTGCATTGATCATGGAAAGAAGGCTTATCATGGTCTTGTGGATGACAAACTTGATGTAGGGATGAAATCTTTCTTGTATCATGATGTGATTTCAATATAAAGGCTATAACTAGTTATATTTACCATGAGCAACTTTTGGTACCATTAAATATTAAATGCAATTTTAATGTATTGAATTAAGTGTGTGACATGTGTAAAAACTTCTCATACAAGCTACGTTTTTTTCTATGTATTAAAAGTGTACTGACACGATTTTTAATTTTTTTATTATTGCAGACCTGCCAACCCTTACGACTTTGCCGTAAGTCTTGCAAAAATTAACCTTAAAATACGGACCTAAGATATAAAAGCAAATACTGCGGAAAAATGATCATTGCTGAAAAATCCAGATAATTGGTTCATCCATGTTTGATTTGGATCTGGGTTTCATGTTAGAATTAGAGAAATTAGTCAGGGAACCAGACTAACTTTACAGCAGCACCTCAGATGCTTTAAACTGCACCTATTTGTTCATGCGAAGTGTCGGCATGATCAAACTGTTGATTATAGAAATTTTTAAAATGGTGTCCAGCAAGAGATGCATGTTTAAGATGAAAGGTAAAATAAGCCTCTTGAAAAGTGTTAATAATCAACACAGAAGAATAAAAAGGAATACTCAGATTACTGTGAATAAAAGCTGGAAGGGACACAATTATGTTTGTTGGACATTACATGCCAATTTGAGTATGTCTCATGGCGGGAGATTGATTGCTGTCGTCATGTGAAATGGAAAAAGAATTTCCAAGAATTATGTCAAGTTGAGAGATAGCAACAAGCCATTGAGCTGCATAAGGTTTGGAACTAAAGGTTGTGCAACTGTACTACAGTAAAACCTGTTATGAGAGACCGCCCCTTCTGCCAACAAAAAGCATAGCAGGTTTGTACAAAAATACGTTTCCAAGGTTCAGTTTCAGAACAATTTCAAGAAAAATAACCACAATCACTGTACATATATTCTATTCTTTATTAGTAGTTGTTGCTAAAATATTGTATGCATTCATCTAAAAACAAAATTATATTGTAATAAAGATATACTTATATCATTAAACATGAAATCACATTTACATTTGAAGATCACATATTTTAGCATATGAAATTGTTTCTGAATTACTCGTTTTCCTTTATAACAACCTAAATTTGTTTTACCAACGTTTAAACCGCTTTTTTTGCGAGTGGTCTGCACTTTTTCACTTCTTTCAGTTACAATAATTATTTTCTCCAGCATTAAAATTTGTCTCTTTTTAGTTGGAGGTTCGTCCATTGTTATTAAAATTCTAGGTGTTAAAATTATTAGTGCTCAGTTGTAATATCAAACGTAAAGACAGTGGCTGTGGGAAAATATGAAAAATCTATACATGTGCATTGCATATCTAACAATTAATAAAAAAACCAAAAAAAACCCAAACAATTATCTCATCCAGAAACAGGACCATTTACTCAGTGACAAAAGTCAACGGCTTCATTAAAAGATGACATACAGGGATTAACTCTGTAAGCAAAGTGTGTAACCCGGTCGCAGCAACTTGAATAGACGACAGTTTTGTGATTGGGATGTCATCACTTAACATGGGGGGAGGGAACAAACATCACAAGTCTTGAGCACTATCAATCGAATCCCGCAAATGATTCTCTCTTGCTGGTTTAATAGACAATGACCTTATTCACCCCCGGCAATACCAATTAACTCGAGACAAACAATATACGCGGCCACTTTGTCAACTTTGGCACTTCAACGGCATTTCATGACATGTACATTAGCCTGGTTTACGGACTGTAGCATCTATCACCAGTAGCAACAACCCTTTTTTAAATATTCCTTTTATGTTTGTTTTTGATCAGAACAATCTATACTAATCAAGCGGTCGTTGTAATAATTGATTACATAAAGGTCACTAGTGTCTGTCTGTTCTCGCGATACAGTCGTCATAGGGATGCCAGGTCTTACAACGGCCGGGAAGCAAGTTAAGTGCGGGAATAATTAGTCTGGTTCCCGTGCTATATGCTTTCTGTTTTCCTCACCCCTATACGAATAACGGAGAACAACACAGGGAGCATACGGAGCAGGGAACCAGGCTAGGAAATAATCTACATATACTTTAGTCTGGTTTACGACCGAAACTGCAATCACTAAAAGCCTAGCTAAAAAAGTTCAGAGATCGGTAGCCAGCCTATTTTTTTATTTTTATTTTTATTTTTTATATTTAGAATGGTATGAGCGGTCGTTCTTACAGGGATTAAATAAAGGTTGGTGGAGTTTATCCTCGTTTTTTTTTGTGATGCAGTCGTTCATAGCAGTGTTGAAATGCATCTTTTGCCAAGAAATCGCGGTCGCTGGTCGCGTTCAGCAGGTGGTCGCTCATAGCAGAGCGTTTATATAATAAAATCGATCCGTGCATTACGAGTGTGGTCGTACATGACAGGTGGTCGCTCATAGCAGGTTCTACTGTAGTGGCAAATAAAGTCTACACATACTTTACAAACTTTTCAGTTGACCATTATGTTTATCGTCGTTGCATATTTCGAATACCAAACTTTTAATTAATTTTTGCAGCTTTACAATAGCAGTTTATGATATTTTGTTACACCTTACTGAAAACTGGTCAAACTTACGGAAAAAAATCAACTGCCTTACTGAGACAGACTCTTCAGGGTTGGCAGGTCTGTTATTGTGTAAAGTCAAAGGAAGTCTTCTAAGGAGACATAATAAAGGTAAAAAGTTGTAAGGAGTTGTTACCTGTTGTTTATTTGACACACATGCATATATTCAAGTAAGTGGATAAAAGGATTTGTAGTAAGTGACTACAGAATGTTCAGATATAATTGTAGAAGTTTGTACTTGTTACATCGACAACATTGGCATTGACGACATACCAGCAGAGCTCATTCAAGCAGGAGGAGAAGAGACAGTCACAGTCCTGACAACAATCTGCAACAAGATATGGCAAACACGCGAATGGTCCACCACATGGACTCAATCCTTGGTCATCGTGCTCCCCAAGAAAGGAAACCTACAGCTATGCCAAAACTACAGAACCATCAGTTTGATCAGTGACCCAAGCAAAGTCATGCTGAAGATAATTCTCAACAGACTAAAGCTTCAAGCAGAGAAAATTATTGCTGAAGAGCAGGCAGGTTTCCAAGCAGGAAGGATCACCACAGAACAAATCTTCAATCTCAGACCCCTTTGCGAGAAATACCTTCAGCATCAGCAGAATGTATACCACGTCTTTATAGATTTCAAAAAGGCCTTTGATAGGATATAGCATGCGGACTTATAGGCAACTATGAGGAAGTACAACATCAGCTCAGACCTGATGCATTTTGTTGAACACCTCTGTCACAAAGCCACCAGTGCTGTCCTCATTAATGGCAGCATAGGAGATTGGTTTCGAACAACAGTTGGAGTCAGACAGGGATGTACACTGTCACCTACACTCTTCAACATTTTCCTGACAAGGATCATGGAGGATGCCTTGCATGACCACAAGGGAACTGTCAGCATTGGAGGAAGAACAATCACCAACCTTTGCTTTTGCAGATGATATTGATGGTTTAGCAGGAGATGAAAAAGAACTGGCTGACTTGATTGAGTGCCTTGATACAACCTCTACAGCATATGGTATGGAGATTAGTGCCGAAAAAACCAAACTGATGACAAACAACACCAATGGCATCAGTGCAGAAATAAAGGTCAGTGGACAGAAGCTGGAAAGAGTCACAACCTTCAAGTATGTGGGATCCAATTATCACAGATGAGGGCTCCATACCAGAACAAGGTTGAGACCAATATGGAAAGATACCAACATTGCTTTTGGTTCCAAACTAAGGCTGATGTGCTCAATTGTCATATCCATCTTTCTGTATGCTTCTGAAACATGGACCCTCACATCAGATCTACAAAGAAGGATTCAGACCTTCGAAATGAGATGCTACTGCAAGATCCTGGGCATCTCATACATTGACCACGTAACCAACAAAGAAGTCCACAACAGGATCCAACGAGCCATCGGATCCTATGAAGACCTCTTGACCACTGTAAAAAAGGGCAAACTGAAGTGGTACCGTCATGTCTCAAGATCATCTGGGCTGGGAAAAACAATCTTGCAAGGCACAGTGCAAGGGTGCAGAAGAAGAGGCAGACAGAAAGAGAGGTGGGAAGACAATATTAAGGAGTGGACAGGCATGGGATTTGGAGATTCCCAAAGGGCAATAGAGAACAGGGAAAGATGGAGAGCATTGGTTGTAAAGTCAACTATGGTACCTCAATGACCTCTTGGGTTAAGGGATTGATGATGATGATGATGATGATGATGTATTTGTTATACATGGTGATAGAGAGGCTTAAGCAGCTGTTTATAGAATTGTAAGGTAAAATATCTATACTTTCTATTAAAAAAGTTGAGTTCATTTCTGTTTGACCTGATTGATTTTTTTTATTTCATTTTATGGAAACAAGTAATACATAGCTAAATTGTTCTCTCTGTGTATGGGCTTAATATCAGGATCTTTATTAATAGAAGAAGTAATATGTTTATTTGGGTCAGAAAAAAAGTTTTGGAGTTTCCTAAGTGAATTATACATAATCCAGGTTATTGTGTTGTAAACATCGGGATCATTCTAGAAGGTTACTACATCAGGTTTTGGAGATCGCAGAATTAGTTTTACACTGTCACTTGGGAATAGGGTAATGTTACTACATGAATTTGGGGATTAGCAATGTAGTATTATTACTACATCAAGTTTTGGAAATCACTGAATCAGTTTTACACTGCTGCCTAGAAATAGGGTAATGTTACTACGTGTTTTGGGGGATGATTATGTAGTATTGTTACTGCATCTGGTTTTTGAGATCACAAAATAAGTGCCTGGAAATAGGGTACTGTTACTACTTGAGTTTAGGGGATAGCTATGTAGTATGATTACTACATCAGGTTTTGGAGAGCACAAAATCGGTGCCTGAATAATGGGTAATGTTATTATATGGGTTTGGGAATTAACAATGTAGTATTGTTACTAGTAATATTCCCTTTAAAAGGACTGGCAAGCCACTCCTTTTTTAATCTAGAAGCTATTACACATAAAATGATGGCATATTATATGGGTAAATGCACACTTCCACAATGTGGTAGACAGAATATTGTGAAAATATGACTGGAATCATATTGTGTTGGAAAAGGTAAAGTATGATTGGAATCATATCCCGTCAGGAAAGGGTTAACAGAGATGTCCTTTAAGACAGGGTTTTAGGACTCCATCACATTTTAGAGGTAAAATAGGTAATAGTGTTGTTAGTTGCAGGTTACACGAGATGCAAAAATATCACAGCTGCTTCATGTACCAATGAAGCGTTGTATAGCCCATTTCGTTCTGGTAGGGGTGGAGACACTCATGAAAGTAACATCTTAGTTACCTGCTATCCCTATTTCTTTTTAGTAGTCTGGCCCTTATTGTGAAAATTAACACTTTTAAAACTAATGTTGGAAAGTTATAATATTTTCAATAATACTGGTCTTGACTTTACTTTTACAGGACTTAAGACAGTAATCAGTGAGCTACCTCCCTCCTCTACAGCCCTTGCTGCTAGCATCTGCAAGAAAATCACGGGACGGTTGACGAGTGCTATAACAAAGGTGGTACTCTTTTGGAATCTTTGCCAGACTACATTTTTGCCCCCAGAAGAATCTGACCAGTAGTGTAACACCTAGGATATTACTAAAATTTTCCCCAAAAAATCATAAAATATTGCACAGATAAGATAGGCTTGAATATTTTGGTGTTACAGGAAAGGGCTTTCGTTGGGAACAAGGGCTTCTGTTGGGAGCAGTATGTTCTGTTATTGCTGTTGTTCGGTTTAATGTCATTTTCAGCACAAGATATGCTATACATGGCAGCCAGTATAACTGGTGGAGGAAGAACCTGGGAAAATCCAGAGAAAAACCACCAACCCGCAAGAAGCTACTGGCAAGGTTTCTCACTTACCTACATTAGCCAAACCCAAGACGTTAACCCAACCAATGTGGGTATCTGAGAAAGCTTGCCAGTAGCTTCCAATGGGTCATTGGTTCTCCCTCCATCAAATATACTGGGTTGTTATGTATCTTGTTATGAAAAATGACACTAAACTCCATTTAAACCAAAATAAACACAAAAATAAGATATCATATACATACAACAGAATAATAAATACATTATCATGATCAAACTGTTATAGAGAGAAATTATTGACTCTCCTATAAGTTGGGATGCAGTTTGCAAGACAGATCCATCTGAAGGGGTGACCTGTTGTCAGTGAGGCAGAGCTGCACTTTGGAAAAATAAACAAGTCAAACTGGATAAGTATATAGATAGGAACAATAATGACAAAACTAGCGTAAAATATAATTACATTATTGAGTAGAATATATTATTGAGTAGCATATGTAAAAAATAAATTGTCAGCTTACAATTTGTCCATTTTAGTATAATAAAATTCATTAAAATCCATAACGTCTGACATTTGAAACTCATGAATTCAATCTCAGTTTTATAGTTTTCAAAATGATCCATTCACAATCTCCCATATTCTGTTAATTCCACTTGTCATAGAAAATAAACAATGAAAGTTGAGTCCACATTGTTGTGATTCACAGTATCATATAAAGGTCACTAACATCATCTGGTACAAAGTCCATGAATGGGATCTTTTAAGTCACACTTTGGTACTACAGTGTATTAAATCTATTAAAGGATGCAACTAAACACATTTCAATTGTGCGGCATGATCATAGGGAGTTCAGATAACCATCTTCTGTTACTTGGCACTGAGCAAGTATCAAATTTATGACTCGATCAACAGCTTGTTGCATGGCAAAACAAAGACGTTGCTGCCTTTAAGGTTTAAGTTAAACATGCACTGGAAGTTGTAAAACTCTCCTTGGCAGTGAACAAGTATTAAATTGAATTGTCAACTTGAAAACAGTGCGAGTTCTGCCTTAAAAGTTATGGGCTTATCAGGTCATGTGCACTGGCAGAAATTTGGGGAAATATCACTTGGGGAATTAAATCCAACTTAATGGAAAAAAAGGAAAACACAAACTAAATCAAAACATGTATTACATGTACATGAAACAAACTGTTTATACAGCAAAACACAAATACTAATACAAATACATGTGTTTTGGACTTGAAAGAAAATAGAAGCTATATACTTAATATTAAACATACATGGTAAACAACATTGATGGACACTTTGTAGTTGGTAGTATTTACTTCACTAGTAATATTCTCAAATTATTTAAATATAATTAACTGTATATACAGGTATTGTGTAAGTGTATGCCATCATGAAATGGATAAATAATGCAAACCATTAGTGTATTTCTCATTCAAATACATTTCCTAATCACAGTACATTAGGAATATTGGCAAGACTTTTAATTCAGCATATATGTTATATGAAAGATTAGATTCATGTTATTCTGAGATGTATATCCTTGAATTATTAATACATGTAGTTTGAAACAGCTTAAAAAGCAGTTGCATTTTAAATTGAAAAAGACTCATTTGTGCCTTGTTTCTGTTGATAGCAAGCACATAGTTTGATGCTTAAAAATAAATTGTAAATAAAATTGAATCAGACTGATTTATGCTGTTTTTATCGCTGGCAGGAAGATATGTCCGTACAGCTAGAGGCCTTGGACATCCTGGGAGACCTGCTGAGTCGATTTGGTGGTCTCCTCATCACTTTTCATTCTTCCATACTGCAGTCCCTCCTTCCACAGCTGTCCAGTCCTCGCCTTGCCGTCAGGAAGAGGGCCATCATTGCAATTGGTCAGTTGGAGAATCTTGACCTTAAGGATGATCATTTATGTAATGTTGGATTTAACTTCTAAAATTATCTGAATTTTATATAGCTGATGGATACACAAGGAATCCATAACCGCAAGAATTGCAAGTGGTGTGCATTTTCTTGTGCCACTGTAATATCCATCCCAAGTATGGCTGATAACACTGAGAGTCTGGGGAAGTACCCTATCACAAATTTCTCTTATGTTAATATCAGAAGAGGTTTTGAAGATAAGAGACTTCTCTTATCAAGCACACATAGCTAATGGCATGTTGGTGTAAGTCACATTGCCGTTAGAGTATTGTTGTTTAATATGAGAGAAAGAAAGGCAGATAGAAATATCCTGAGTCTTGTATTGACAAAATATATGCATTATACAATTCAACCGTAGTAAAAAGAATTATTACTTCCTTTTACATCTACTCATGCAATGTTTGTTGTTTTGTCAGGGTATTTGGTAATGAGCTGTAACAATACATTGTTCATGGAGCTGATGGATTACCTGCTGAGTGAGCTGGGGAAAAACACTAATACATCTACAACAAGGACCTACATTCAGTGTGTAGGAACTATCAGGTAAGCATTTTGCTAATGTGTGATGTAAAGTATAAGACTGTCCTCCATCTCTAGCTTTCACATTACACAAGTGATAATGAAAATTGTATAATTTAGGCATCAACCCTTGTTTTGATCAATTAAAATAACTTGGTAATGTAATACTTGTCCTGCTTTTATTTTCCAGGCTTGTAGATTAGTCCTCTAAGTTGAACTGTGAATACAAATACATGTAGGAGGTAAAGCACAACCCTTTACATGCCCTTGATATGAACCTTTTACATGTACTTTAAGCGACCTTTCACATGCCCTTAATGTTATCTTTTACATGCTCTTTCAGTGGACCTTTACATGCCCTTTAAGTGACCTTTTACATGACCTTTAAGCGAACCTTTTGCATGTACTTTAAGCCAGTAATGATACTAGAATGTCTCTTTGCAAACCCAGCATTTACGTTTATGTAGCTGCATTCTAATGATCTTTAAATTTAACATCATAGGGTCTCCTTGAGGAAGCACAATTACAGGATTTCAAAACATTTCACCAAAAATCCAAGAGTGTACAAAATTATGCATAATATTTACAAGCTGTACCTTTGCATTATTTTGTAGTATGTGGCAAATGATAAAGTTAATAGACTATATTACAAAATATATGGCAAATGATACATTTAATGGACTATGTTACAAAGTATGTGGCAAATGATACAGTTAATAGGCTATGTTACAAAGTATGTGGCAAATGATACAGTTAATAAACTATGTTACAAAATATGTGGCAAATGATACAGTTAATAGACTATGTTACAAAATATGTGGCAAATGATACAGTTAATAGACTATGTTACAAAATATGTGGCAAATGATACAGTTAATAGACTATGTTACGTGGCATAAAATAAGGCAAATGATGCTTAATCAAAGACAGCCTTGTGTCAAATTAGGTGCAGAGCACAAAACCAATTGTGAAAAGGACGTCAGAATTAAAAAAAGAACACTATGATGTTCAAGTGTGAAGCCATATAAGTATCTCCTCACTTTCAAGTTAGACTGTTAATATTGATCATACAATTAGTTCATACAACTTACATTTTAGTCCTCTTCAAGGTTCAAACATAGAAATAGTCTCATTATTGAGATGGCTGAAATGGAGACATTGGAAGAAACTATGTTTCTGGTGATCCATCCTATATTTTGGTAATGGTCATGTGTCTTATTCAAGTGTCATAGGTGTGTCTCAATATGAAATCAGCTTTTGATTTTAAAAATGCATGTTTTTGAAGCCAAAAATGTTGTTGATGCAGTTGAAATAGGGTCAAAAGTGAACCTTACAAAAATCAATTTTATTCTGAAGAAGACCTGGAAATTTCTGTTTAAATAATGTGGAAAGCCAGGAAGAGGTACAGTGTGACCCCGCTGTAACATGGTAGTTGGGAGCCATAGAACCCGACTGTGTTATAGACCGAACCGTGTTATAAGCAACCAGGTCAGTTAGCTGAAGGAAATGATGCATGTGCCCAAAAAAATATGCGGGGGAGGGGGGTAGGTAATAAATGCGGGCGCAAAATACATGCTTCATTGGCACAGTTGTCATCTTAAATCTATGCATATTAAATGAGAAATACACCTGTGGTGAAAACAAAGCAGGCATATCTAATATTTTACTTTATCCAGAGAACAATGCATTGGTACATATACTTGTATCCTGTTTATATATACATGTCTAATGTATAGCAATGAATAAAGTATCAACACCGTGTACTCACCCGTGAATCACGTCACATACATTGAATCCACAATACAAGTAATTCCATCGAAAATATGCATAAACACAGCTTTAAAATATTAAGTAATTTTGTCACAGGTCATATAGGTCTGAATTCAGTGGAAAAAAATAGCACAATCACGTAACGAATGATGAACACATTTACTCAGTACATCCCAAGTCAGTAAAACTTTGCGTCTTAAGCGCCTTCGGTAGAGATCATAAGCATAATCTTTTTTCCTGTAAAAAGGAAACTCTCATGGCACTGTAAACGTGTTCCAGTCACGTTGGAAAATGAAACAATCCATCAGATTCCATTGCTTTAAGTTCGGTACTGACTTCCTTTGAAGAAAGATTCTTGTTTTTATCGAAGATTGTAGTCGGCTTTCTTTGATGAAGGGTGCATGCGTTTTTGAAGTCGGTGCTAAAAAGACAGCTTTGGAGAACCAAACAAATGCCCGTTTCTGATTGTGGCATCAACATCAAAAAATTGTATTGCATGAATGAGACTGATTTTTTTTCCCCATTTGCTTAGTACGTGTTCATAACAATCGGTGCATCAAAGGTAATGTTTTCTTTGAAATTTCAGCTACTATTTTATCTGGGTACATTTTAAAAAAAAAATGAATTGGCTGTTGTATGGTCAATTGTAGTTACTGTTTCTCCCTGCCAATCGAGTAGACAAGTGAGAGCCTTTGTTTCTTTTTTATTTCTTTTTTTTTTGTACATTTGTGTTAGTGGAGTGATGCTGCCTTCCATGCATGCATCAGAAATTTAAAGAAAGGGTCAATCGACATTAGAGACATGGGTGTTCTGGTCTGATGACAGGGATTACTACAGAAAACGTGAATGTTCTGAAGGATTTAATTCTGAGTGAAAAGAAGAGCAATTTTATTTACCATCCAGATACAAGTGTCAGTCTATGTAAATATATTAATTACTAGCGAGCGGACGAAAATCCGACGAAAGATAGATTGTGAGATAATGCCTCCTCCGGTTGATATCCGCTACCAGAAATGTAAATTTGAAAAAAAAAAGCTGATGTCTCAAAACATACAGTACCATTCTATATATAAACATAAGCAGATTTTGATATAACAATGCACTGTTAAGATGGTTTGTCACTATGGACAAAGAATTTCTTTGTGTTACAATAGATAAATTTCAGTGCATTTTATATCAACTTTGCGGCTTCCTTTCATGGGGTCTCTGAATTTCTCTACTCCACACCAGTGGTTGTATATGCCAGTTTAAACAGCCAACAATGTCGCCAATAAAAAAATCGTCAGATGGTATATTTTGCCGCCAATAAGGAAAAAACAAATCGCAATTTGCGACATTGGTGAAGCCCTGCACGATTCCTGAATAAAATTTTAACACATTATTTTTCGTACTTTTAAGAAAAAAACACTATTTTTCGTGTATGAGAAAAATGCATATAAAATTTCAGGTGCCACGCCATGATCGTCTTGTATTATTCATACACGATCTCTTCCATAAAATGATAATAAATTTTTTTTTTCGTACTTTTAAGAAAGAAATATTTTTTTCGTGTACGAGAAAAGTACATGTATATGAAATTTCGGGAGCCACACCACAACCGTGTTATGTCCGAATTCGTGTTATAATGGAGCGTGCTATAGCGGGGTCACACTGTGTGTGTGTGTATATATATATATATATATATATATATATATATATATATATTTTGTTCAATCCTGTACCATACTCTCCATCAATTGCAAGCTTTTTTTCAACTCAGAACTTTTGAAGGTTGTAATGGGTCCAATTTGCAAGTCCTTGGCCAAGTTTATTATCACCATTTTCCTGCACAATTGTACGGAGATATGGTGACTGTTTGATTTAAAAACTTTGATATTCAGTTTCATTTCCTGATGCTATTTCTGAATGACTTCTTGGAACTCAGTAATGTGAAGAAATTGGAAATAAAGTTGAAGTACAAAAGTTTTAAGTCACGAAGGTTTATGGAGCTTTACTTTTGGGTAAAGTTGTGTTTTAAAACTGTTTTCAGCAAAGTTTTACAAAGTATGATCTTGATTGACATTGAACCTTGCCTTTCATTTTTCTCATAACATTTTAAGCCATGTGTCAAAAGCAACTTTGATGTTAAAGCTTCATGCTTACAAAACCTAGTTTCAAGCTGTCGCTATTTTCCAGCAAAACTTTAAGAAGAATGGCCGCTGTGATGCAGAACTTTTCCCCATGATTCCATATGGAAAGGGGGGTTGTTCAGTCAAGGCATATGGCTGTATTTCTATTCACCCACAAGAAATCTTGTTGGTGCATATTTTTATTCTTGTCTCTCTGTCTGTTCTTTTGTACTTATGTGTATACTTTTTATTTTGATTTGTTGTGATGGAACATTTTTGTTCTGCAAAGAGTTTCACCTGAAATATTTAGTTTGTATTCATTGAAAGTCAAGTAAACTGAAAATGAGTGTATAAACACGTGATACTTTTTTCCTTCAGCCGTCAGGCAGGACACCGGTTTGGAGAGTACCTGGAGAGGATCATGCCACATGTCATCAAGTTTTGCCAAGAGGAGGATGATGAACTGAGGGAATACTGCCTGCAAGCCTTTGAGTCATTCATCCGTAGATGTCTGAAAGAAATTACTCATTTTGTGCCAAATGTAAGAACTCTTTCATTATTTAGGTTCAACCTGTATCTCATCCGGCCAAAGACCAAGAGAACATATGACCTGTCATTTGTCATCCATTGATTCATCCTTCATTTGTTTACAGTTGCCAGTGAACACTCAAGAGGCTTCATTTCTGGCCAGGTTTCAATCAGATTTGGTACATAAGCTTATATTGTCAAGATACATGAGTTCATGTATGAGTAACATTATGCATATGAGGTAATCTTGGATCTGAATGTGAACTTGCAAACACTAGAGGACATATGTCTGAGAAACTTTGATCCGATTTGATGTGTAGATTTGATATCAAGATCTTAGAAGAGTTTGATTATTTGCAACATCCATGCATATTGATGAGGCAATCTGGGCTTGTGAACCTTCCTGGGGCTTCATTTCATATCAGATTTTGATCAGATTTGGTATGTAAGCTTATGTCATCAAAGTCTTCGATGAGCTTGATTATGAGTGATATCCATGCATATTAATGATGTGCATCTGATTGGCTTGTGAACACCCTACAGGCCATATTTCTAGTCAGATTTTGATAAGATTTGGTATGTAAACCATGTGTCTTCAAGATCTCAGTTTGAGTTTGACTAGGAGCAACATTCACATATATTAATGAAGATCCAGGCTGATCAGATGGTGAGAATTGAACCCACAGCCTTCTGGTCACAAGTCTTATGCCTTAACTGCTGAGTGATTACAACTGTCTTGTCTGCGAATCTCAATATTCTCCAAAAGTATGTCTCCAGATTTGGCTTTTGAAATATAAGGACAAACCCAGAGATCCATGCTGACCGCACAGAGTAACTTCCCTTACAATACTAAGGAAGTGTATGTACTTTAAGGGTGTGGCTGTGAACAGGTTCTTAGTCATGAATCAGAGCCTGCTTCCCATTAGCCAGAGGGAAAGATCCAGGGGAGAATACTGTTTGTATAAATGGCTTTTTCTTTTTGTACCAAGAAAGTGTTCCTACATATGTGATTTAGGAAAAAAGGTAAATGACACCATCATCAATAGTACAATATAGCAACCATGTAACTGTGTGCTCCAATCTTTTTTTTCTCCTATATAGCTATAATATGCATGGAGAAGCCCCATGTGACCATGTCGTTTACGAGCTAACCTCAGTCCATACTAGTTTTACTCAACCAGTAAGAGTTTGTGAGAAAGCTTTGCCAATAGTTTCCCATGGGTTAGTGATACTTCCTGAGTTTTTCCTCTACCAAATATACTATCTGCCATGTATAGCCTGTCATGGGCTGAAAAATGGTATTAAACCCACAAAACCAAAACCAATTAATGTGCGTGTAAATTTACATTAAGAAGAAGACATGTCAGCTGACTATGAACATATGAGACCCACTTGGGACTATTTTTGCATGCAAAACAAAATTAATGGTGCATTATTTTGTCAGTTAGTCTGGAACAGTATATTATTGCGGTACTTAATGTTGTTATCGGTGTATATTAAAGCCAATCTGTTATTGCTGCATTGTTACAATTTGTAAAGTTTCTCCGACTTTCCCTGTCTCTATTTATGTAATAAAAGTCTGTCAATCTAATCGCGTAAATGTAAATAAAACCTCTTATGGCATCTGAACCAGATTACCGTACCTTGGAGCAACGTCTCTATATTGTCGTGGTATTGGCCTAACTTAAGTATGGTAGCATGTACATAAAATAAACATAAATTTCAACTTAACTGATAAGATGGAATGTCCACGTTTGCACTGGCTGAATATTTCCACCAGAATAAAGGATCACATGACTAAATTGAATACACAGATGTCAGTTAAGTTGAAATCCATGATAACAACAGTTGAAATTAAAAATAGAAAATAAATATAACTTTGCCTGAATTTTAAGTGCAATGTGGACAAAGAAATCTATATATACAAATGAATCTATTATTAATATTTTTATTATTACTGAAATATTGCTGATTTTAAAACAAAAGTTTAACTGTTATTGCTTTCCTATTTATGTAGGATAAGTCAGATGATAAACAATATTTTTGTCAATTTTTCTCCATATTGGCTACCATGGAATGAAATTCCAAGCATAACCTTGTAAGGATATGTACGTTGCCATTGGTATATCAGGGATGGTGCTGGTTTAAAAAAAGTTGTCACCCCAAAAATTGCCAACCTGAATATTTTGTTGACAATTTTCAAAAAATTTTGCTATGTTCATAATACAGTACTATCCATTTATCTCAGCATCCTTGGGACCAAAGTAATATTGTCGACATAAGTGGATCTTTAGATAAATGGGAAGGGGGGCTGAAAATAAATTGAAATTTCGCATCCAAGTGAAATTTTTAAGAGAAGACCTATCGTCAGTGACTAGGATTTATGCAGAGAAAAAAAATGGAAATTTTGAAGACAACTATTCTGAAATACACTTGTATATTGACAACTTACATTTGTATAGTACACTCCACAACGTGTTAAATAATATACATGCATATGAAAAATCTATAAATTTGAGTCTTCGATCATATATTAGAATCAAATCTCGTTAGAAAACACAACTAAAACATATATATAAAAAATGGTAGTCCTCATTTGATCGATATTCCATTGTCAACAAACCTGTTTCATAAAACAATTCACTCTGATATTTATTATTGTAGTAGCACATGGTTGTATAATTGTTTATATGCTACATGTACATGTACCTAAATTGGCCTAGATTTGGTCAGCCAGAGAGAACTACCATGATGCCAAGGCTACCAAGGGCATGAAACTGTTCATAGGGAAATGAAAACGTGAACTAATTTAAAAGTTTAACATTCTTGCGAGATGTCCTACCTTCATTTAACTCAATGGCCAGATATCTATTGTTTCAAAATATTGGAACTTTAATTGGGGTTTCAAACCGCCATTGGTAGCGATAGTTAGCATGAACTTTTTTGTTACAGACAGGGTACGTTCTTGGCACAATAAATATGTTCCAATCACTATGAAAAACAAAACAGTGCTTTTATTTAAGTTTGTTGCCGACTTCTTTGATCATTGATCTTTGACTTGCTTTGATGAAGGATCGTGTTATTGAAGGCGCCGCTAAAGGCGCTCTTTGAAGGACCAAACAAATGCCCATTTGTTATTGTTGCTGCAAAATCAAATAATTGTAAAGCATTGACGGCGACAGAATTTTTTTTCTCCATTTGCTTAGAATATATATAGAACGATCAGTGCTTCAAAGGTAATCAGTTTTCTTTGAAGTTTTAGCAAAACTATTTTTTCTGGTACATTTTTCAAAAAGGAAAAAATTGCCATCTGTTAGATTGTGGTCATTCCCATTCCTGATTTCAGAGGTGGTCGATTGTAGCTAGTCAGGTAGCATTACTGTTTGGGTTATATTACAGCACAGTGTACTAGGCCTAAGGCCAGACATCAGCATGAGTGGATTATAATATAACAATGCCATGTTAGGGTGGTTTGTCAATATGAACAAAGGATTTGTTTATGTAACAATAGACTCCAGTGCAATTTTATATCCAAGTTTGCGGCTTTCTGTCATGGTACCTTTGAATTTCTCAACTCCAAACCCAAGACTGTATATACAGTTTTTAACAGCCAAAAATGTTGTTGCCAAGAAGATCACCAGATGGTATATTTTGTTGCCAATAAGGAAAAAAACTCCGCAATTTGTGACATAGTTGAAGTCCAGTGAGATCACTGTATATGACCTATAATCATCAAACATCAGACGATACACTGAGTGTGTTTTGTAATCAAGACTAGTGCAGATATAGCAAGTTTGACAAGAGATTTATATCTGATGATCAAAGGAATTCCATGCACTTTACAAAAAAGTGATTTTCATTGTTTTTTAGTGTAGAATTGCCAAAATATTTGACATTTTTTAGGTAATTGTGCTCTGACAGATTTGCATCCTTCCTGGCTACAGCTTTACATCTGTGAACAACCGATAGATGGTGCATGTTAAAAATTATTCGGGAAATCCTATTTGCCGTGATAATATAGTATTGGAGTATACATTATTTTAAGCTTTAGCGGTGTTAAACCTTGTCAATATTTGCTTTATTCTTTATTAAGATTATAAAATGATGATTCATAAATTAGATCTCTGTCCTTCTTATTGATTGTTGTTGTTGTTTTGGGGTTTAATGTCATTTCTCAGTGCAAGATAGACTGTACATAACGGTCAGGATGATTGGTGGAGAACGAACCTGGAATAGAAGGTACTGGCAGCATTCTCACATAACATTAGCCAAGCCTGAGACTCAAACCCACCAGGAGAGAGGTGAGATGGCAGTGATTTATAAAGGTGCCTCCTCACTTAGTCCTCATTCATGCCATTAAACTTGAGAGTCAGTTAATCATTCATTTCATTGTTAACTCAGATGAACTTGACAAAACTCATGATTCTTAATGTAATGCAAGCTTGTTTTACATTGGTTTTACAGATTGTACAGATCTGTCTACAGTACATCTGTCATGACCCAAACTACAACTATGATGAAGATGATGACGAGCAGATGGAGACAGAAATGGATGAGCAAGAGGAAGAACTGTGAGTGTTTTTCATGACATACTGTATTGGCATATGCATGACATACCCATCTGCAAACAATGTAGTCCCAGTCAAACAGCATACAATTGTATAATTACTATAGTGCCTATCAGGTAGCAGTCAAAGTATACCATAGTGTAGACAAGGTGTCCTGATAATGGGGTTGAAAAATATAATTGCTCTAATGTTCCTGAGGTAGCAAGACAGTTGTATCTGGAGGTATATACAGTACATGAAAAAATATAATCACTATAATCCTGTTCAGGTCAGACTGAACAGTGTTGGGGGTAGTATATATGAATAAATAAAATCATTATAACATTGTTCAGGTCAGACTGAACAGTGTTGGGGGTAGTTTATATGAATAAACATAATCATTACCACACTGTTCAGGTCAGACATCTACAGTACCTGGGGTAGTTTATATGAATAAACAAAATCATTATCACACTGTTCAGGTTGGCCATATATAGTGATATGGGCTCGTTTACCTTATAATCGGGGTAAAACAAAAACTACAATGCTTTTTAATGATAATGTATCTTTGTTGGGCTGTTACCTTTACATTTATTGTAGCATTAACTTCCATTTGTGCTTGTATCTTTAGTAGATTGCTGCTCTTACATATATTACAATGGGAACTTTCATTGGGGGGTTTATTTTTGTTGGACTGTTGCCCTTTGCATATATTACTATTCCATGGAAATTTTTCTGGGGGCTGTATCTTGTATGGACTGTTGCCCTTTACATATATTACAGCAGGAACTTTCATGATGGGCTGTATCTTTGTTGAACTGTTGCCCTTACATATAGTACAGTGGGAACTTTCATTGTGGGCTGTAGCTTTGTTGAACTGTAGCAGTTACAAATATTACAATGGGACTTTCATTGGGGACTGTATCTCTGTTGGACTATTGCCCTTTACATATTTTACAGTTCCGTGAGAACTTTTATTAGGGACTGTATCTATGTTGGACTGTTGCCCGTAAAAATATTATAATTGGAACTTTCGTTGGGGGCTGTATCTCTGGGGGACTGTTGTCTTTTACATATATTACAATGGGAACTATCTTTGGGGGCTGTATCATGTTGGATCATTACCCTCTACATACATTATAATGGGAACTTTCTTTGGGTCAGTATCTTTGTTGGTCTTTTTCCCTTTACATATATTACCATTCCACGTGAACGTTTTTGCAGGCTCTTGAAAGGCTTTCTGGACAGTTTTCTTATTTGTAGAGGTTTGTCGTATTTCATCTATTTGCTAGGGGTTCTGATGAAGAATACAGTGATGATGACGATATGAGCTGGAAAGTTCGGAGGGCTGCTGCCAAATGCCTTGCAGCAATAATTGCAACACGACATGAAATGCTTTCAGACTTTTATAGGACTGTATCGCCAGCACTCATTTCCAGGTTTAAAGGTAATCACATTTCTGTTTTATGCTGTAAGTGACACTTTTCAGCCAAATTAACCTCTAATAAAAACTTGTTGCATTAATTTGATGTAATGCTGATTTATTCAGGCCTGCTATTGAAATCGGCATCTTTAATTGCTGTCAGGTCAGCTGATGCCTTTCTTATGCTAAGTCTCACATCTTTCCTGCATAAGCTAAATTCATTTTCCCTCAAAACATGCCTATAAGCTCTACTTCGAAGCCAAAATGTCATATCTTGGTGATGAATCAACATTTGTAACTAAGTAGTAGATTTAAATAAGCAGTCCTCTGCTACACACCGATCATGGATTCATTATGTAAACTTAATGAATCCACCAATTGTCCATTAAAACTAATCAGGTATTCATTATATAAGATCCATTCATCTACCAATTGTCTATTGAACATCAATCAGGGATTCATTATTTAAGCTCCATTCATGCACCAACTGTCCGTTGAATACCTATCAGTGATTCATCATACAAGCTCCTTTTGTCCAACAGTTGTCCATTGAACACCAATCATGGAGTCATTACATAAGCCCGATTCATCCACCAATTATCAGTTGAACACTTCTTATGGAATAGATCAACAAATGAAAATTTTTGCCAGGTTACCAGACAACAATGACAAACTACATCAAAGCTCGTGAGAGTGTGCCAGACAAGACTTACTTAACTGAGGATTCAGCATTTATATTGATAAATATTCCAGAAATAGGAACTTGAATTATATATTTATTTTACAGCTCATAGATTTTTGTTATGTGTTAAAGATTTTAATCAAAGTATTGTATGATATTACTCGCTATGCAGTGTAAAGTAACCACTTATTAAACAGGGCTTATATCCAAATCATATGATTATACAGTTGAATTTTTTTGTTGTAATTACTATTAAATAATATAAAAGGACGATTTGATGTGACTAAATGAGGATGCACATTATCCAAATATGGTATTATTGTGTAATGAAGCTACTGCACTTTTCAGCATGAAAAATATGAGAATAATCTGGATGATTAATCTTAGGTATTAATCAGGGTGGAAATGAGTCAGACATTTTCAATTTTCTACCCACCCATTCAGTTAATTAAACAGGTGTTTCGCAAAATGAATAGCAACCCATGAGGCTAGGTTCCTAACTCACACTATACTATGCAAGCACAATGAAATTATTATGTTCTAGAACATAAATTATGTGTATAAATGTCTTAAATTCACTGGGGTGGGTGGGGGTTTCTAACAACATTCCCTGCCTTCAGTGTGATGGTCTTCAGTAGTACATTACTTATCAGTATCACTGTTATATTTACAGACCCCTACCTGGTTTAAGTAAAAATAAAAATGTTTTCATTAGCGTATATGAAACAGTTAATCAGATGAACAATATTCTTTGCTAGGTATAGAGTTAGTTGTCAAATGAATCAATCTATTTCAATAATATTTATCCCTTTGTGTTGGCAGACCTTCTGGCTAGATGCATGAACTGTACAATCTTTGCTCTCCCATCAATTATTTTAATGAAACATAAGGTAGGCAATAATCAATATGAACAGTGTTGTCTGTAAAGGGACTTAACTGATTGTGTCAGTTTTAGATGAAACTGCAGAACCTCAGCAAGCAAAAAAAGCAGAACCTTTACTTGATTTTGTGTGATTTTGGTCATGAGAGTTGTCATTACATACAGGAAAATGCCTTAAAACATGGTATTTCAGAGAAATTATGGAATTGTGGATATTTTTCACTTTGTTGTATGTTAATTAGTGAATCATGAACGTTTCTCTGACAAGCAAGAAAAAAGCATTTCAGTCTGGCTATTTGATTGTGATTAGCCAAACAATGGCTCCTAGTTTGTGGCAGCAGTGCACAGTGGGCCAGTGTTAGTTGGACAGAAAGGAGAGTCAGTTGTTCATCAGTTTGCCTTGCACCAGTTAGGCAGCAATCAGCTTGTACATTCTTAATCTATCCATTACTGCTCTCATCCCAGCTCATCAGACGACATTGTTTTACCACACAGTCATTGCTACAGAAATCCTTGAAATGTTTGCAAAGTACTTTTATTCCATCAGATAACTTAATTTTTAAAATGCTTGTTTTAACAGTGTATGCATTGTTTTTATTAACTCTAACAAATTGTGGGATTTACATCATAGAGAGAGAGGAAAATGTGAAAGCAGATATATTCCATGCATACGTCACTCTTCTGCGACAAACCAGACCCACTGTTTCACCAGATCCTGATGCAATGGAGCAAGAGGAAGGGTAGGTTATCACTACATACATGTTCACTTAAAATCATCTTATTTCAAACGACAATCGAATCCTCACTGTGAAGTCCTTTTGTATATTGCAATCATTGTTGCATTAAATTTTATGCATTGTATGTTATCATTGCTATTTAAATTATTTAACTTTATTGCAGTTTTTAGCTGATGATAGATTTAAATCTTTAGTGGAAGTCGCAGTAGTGCATTAGACTGATAATCCAAGTGTTGTAGGTTCGATACCAGACTACATTTGCCCAGGATAGCTGCCTTTGTGTCTCTTTGGGAAAAGAACTAAGCTTCCATTTCCTGTGCTTGATAAATAGGTAGCAGTGTGCTTAAAGTGCCCCTAAAAACACCAAAAGAAAATTTGAAATCATTAAAAGTTTCCAATTTTGTGGTTGGTTGTGCACAATTGTGATACAACCTTGTTTGAACAGCCCTTTGTTCAAAGCTGTTTCACTTGTAGCATGGGTGGCTTTTATGGTTCTCGTGAACATTGTTATAAAGGGAGAACAGTAAGCTTCATCCTTTTGTTCAGTAATATCAGTACGATTTCAATAATTAATAAACATGGTAACAAGTTAGGTTATTGGCTTTAGGGTCTTGATCCATTTTGTCGAAATCTAGTGTCTGACTAGTGTTGTGAGTCGCAAATGCTGCTTGTAAAAAGACCCATGTGCCATTTTGTATAACAAAAACAAATCCAATTTAATATCAGATCTCCACTGTCCTGTGTGAAGATCTGACTGTAACCGGTTAGGGCTTATGTTCTGGTGACCTTTGAATTAGCCACTGGAAATGCAGCTTTCAGAAAACAAAAAGTGTATCAAATTGTTCGGCACATGTTGATGTTCTTCAGCTGTACTACTCAGTGTCTCAAATGCGAAGATATAAGACTTCATCTGATTGGCTGATGAAATTAGTGGTTATGGTAATAGCATAGTCACCAGAACATGACCCCTAAGCAGTCGCTGTCAGGTCTTAATGTTGGAAAGTGGGTATCTGATTTTTAACAGATAGAAAATGGATCATACTGTGGATTGTGGTTGATTTTATTGAAAAAAATGCTTGGAATATACTGTATTTAACATACCTGTAATTTGTCCTTAAATGTTACAATTTAAATAAAAATATTTTATGTTAAAGCTTATGACATTAAATAGATATTGCAATGTGTCTTCATCGTGTGTGTGTGTGTGTATGTATGTGTATATATATATACACACACACACACACACACACACACCTTTAGAAGAATTATCTCCCTTTGTTCATTTTGGGAGTTCTTCATTCAGAAGGTTCACTCTTTGTCCCCATATGGTAAATCAACTAATATCCTTTGTTGTGACTGAATATGTCCTAAAATTTGTGTTGTTTCATGAAAATTGATAGCCTAATTTATCCATACATGACTCTTAAGTTATGAGAAAATTGCAATGGTCTTGGTAGATCATAGCTGCCATTTCCCTCTGACAAGACATACTTTGATTGAGACAGGTATAGAGAAGTGTTTACGTTTGGAAAAATTTTGTCCAGAGAAGAGGTGTATGGGCTTACAAAGTGTGGATATTATGTGAAACACAGTACATGGAACATAACAGATATTTTAGACTGAGACTACCTTGTGGAGAAAACATTCAACTTTTTGTAATCTTGATACAGATAGGGAGTTAAAATAAATAACAAGTTTACCTTGCTTTCCAGTCCAATAGCCCTGCTACAAAATCAGGTACCTGATATTGTCAGAGCAGTCCAGAAGCAGCTGAAGGACAAGAGTGTAAAAACGAGACAGGGTTGCTTCAGTCTTCTGACAGAACTTGTACTTGTCCTACCGGGAGCCATGACCAACCACCTCTCATCTCTTGTGCCAGGAATACAGTATTCATTAGGGTTTGTATTGAATGAACTATAACTAGCTTGTACAATATGATCAGAATTGGTATGCAATATACTATCATAAGATTTATATACATGATTTTAACAATGCTTTTACTGAGACTGTAGCTATATGTATTGCAGGTATAGGCTATATCTTCTATCTATATTTTTGTGTTTATCATATGGTATACACTTGATCAGTACATGAATCCAACTCAGTCATGGTCATTACTAGATACAAGAGTAAACTGGGGCATTTAAATGTATTCAGAGTCCAAAATACAAGACTCACTATTACAGTGTCTTGTAACTAATATGAATTGATTTTATTGTAAGATGAGTAGTCATTTAAAATGAAATTTATGTTACAAGATCAATGACATATATTTTGCAATCCCGACATTAGAATGTTGTAGGCATCTGTATGGAAATAATACAAGTATATACAGGAATAGCTTATGTTAATTTTTATGGAGTGGGAAGTAAAAATTGTTTTCATTCCAGACATATGTTTATGTCCATTGGTTTGTCTTTTGAATGTTCAGCTTTAATATTTTTATCAGATTTTATAAAATTATTGATTGTGAAGCTTCATCTATCTGAGCAACAGCTCACATGAATTCAGTAAGGAGTGCATCATGTGCATATTTCTTATAGCTTTGGACCCTGGTAATTGAAGTGTAAGCATTGCTAATGCACAACTTTGTGGCTACTCAATCTTCAACACTTACTAGTAGATTTGACTCAGATTTGCAGTAAAGTTCTTTCTCAAAAACAACTTGGATGAATTTGATGAGGAGTACATTCTGAAGATATGTTAAGAGTTATGGCCTTTGATCGTAGTTGACCCTTAACACTTTGACCTCTTAGTCTTCCATATTTATAATTATATTTCAACCAAATTTTCTGTCGAGCTTCATTTAAGTGGGAGCTTGCAAAGGTTCATTAACGAGCACATTCTTGCAGATATTCTTAGAGTTATAGCTCTTAAACATCTTTGTATAGGCATTCCTAATTCACAACCTTTTGAACCTTCCACACTTAACATTCTAATAATTGGTTTTGAAGTTTCATATCAGCATGAGCTTGGACATGTTCAGTGATGGGGTTTTTCCTCAGCTATTTTAAAATGTTGAAGACAAAGTTAATGCATGACATAGATAGTACAAGTTTAATTATAAGCATTTTCAAGCTGTACACTAATATCCTAATCAGCACAAGGAGATGTTTCAAGCTGTATGCTAATATCCTAATCAGCACAAAGAGACACTTTTCAAGTTGTACATGAATATCCTAATCAACACAAAGAGACACTTCAAGCTGTAAACCGATATCCTAATCAACACAAGGAGACACTTAAAGCTGTGCACTAATATCCTAATCAACATATGGAGCATAAGAAGACAAAGTCAGTCCACACTTTAAGCTTTTGTATAAGGAATATTAGCCATGTCAGTATCATTATATCTATTTTACTTGTAATAAAAACTTGTACTTTATAGAAATATGTACAAGCTTGCCCCTCAGGTTACTTCATGTTTTAAGGCATAACAGTTGCGTTATCAGTTTGCTATGATTGGATAAACTATAGTTTATAGCTTAGGGCTGTTACAGTAGAATATACATGGGACCCAGGGAAGGCACGTTCAGTGTGGAGTAGTCACCTATAGATGTAATGTAGAATTTTGTAACATTTTCATATGAACTCTTTAAGTAATCAGGGTACCTTGGCATATTCTTTTTAAAAAGTTCCTTCTCTGGGTACAGTGTATGTTTAAATGCAGTAGCCTTTACATTTAATCTCAGTTTAAAGAGTTGATTAGAAATGGTGAAGTAGCAAAAATGGTCTTGAACAAGCCTGTAAATTTCTGCCTGCTGAAAGGCAGGGTCTATGCGGTTGCTTCGTTCATTATTAACATCAGAGTAAATTAATTTTTGAGTAATGTTTTAAGGAATTTTATCTTTTCGTTAACATCCTTTTAGTTATCGCTGTCTTATAAAGTCAAATAAATGATTGGTTTTGTTTTCTCAACAGAGATAGGAATTCAACGTCAAACATGAAGATTGACACCCTTGCATTTCTCAACTGTATTCTGACTCATCATAATCCAGTTGTGTTCCACAGTCATGTTAAAGTCATAGTACCGGTAAGTTTTCTGCATCGGTTTTGTATTTTCATAATACAAGAGGGTATCAGTCAGAAGAAAATTGGGGGGTGGGGTGCTTAAAGTATTTTCTGTCTGTATTTCCAAATGTTTGACTTGTATATCATCAATTTTATGACAAGCTTTTGGAGAATTTGATTGATTCAGATCAAATTTCGGAATGGAGTCTATAATCAAGAAGACCTCGTGTAATTAGGATCCCATATATAGATGTGGGAGTCCTATAATTATTACTTTTCCCATCATCATTTTGTCTAGCTGTTCACATTTGTAACAACCATTGCATCTATGGAATTGAATTGCCGATTTGAGTGTAAATGTGGCTTTTTAGGGTTTTCTCTGTTTTAGGCTTGATAGAGTTATCACCCTGTTTCATCAGTTTTAGAGCTTCTTGTATAACTGAGAAACCTTGTAACATATTCTGATGCAGTTTTGTCTCTACATTGTCTCATAGCACTTGATGTGCCTTTTGATGGTGCTATAGCCCTTGACAATTAACTTAATATCTTCACAGCATAGCAGATAATCAATAAATGTATCCTGATGCAAACTTGATGTGAATAATGTCTTGTAGACTTTCATGTGCATTTCATAAATTTACTTTCATCTACTTCATTTTGGACAGAGTTATGTCCCTTGCTGAGCAAATTGTTGTCTTCACATGGAAACTTGGAATTTTGATTGGAATCAATATAGCTCAATCACTATTCAACATATTCTGATGAAATTTGATAAGAGTTTTTACTCCCCAGTATAAATGTGTTGTCTGTTGGTTTTGTCATGTTTACACCACTTTGAAGTTATTGCCTTTTGTCAAACAGCTTATATCTTTACATGGAATGTTGCATGTAATCGGAATCACTCAAAAACAATTCAACAGATTCTGATGCAATTTGATGTGGACGTTATTTTTTGCACTTAGATTTGTCTTTTATGTATATGAATTTCTTCCATTTTGGATTGAGTTTTGACCTTCTCAATGAACGTGATGGTATATTGCATGCTTTGATGAGTGCTTTATGATTTCAAATTTTCTGCATAATCTTTTAGGGGAGTTTTCTCCCCTGAATGCTTATCTTTTCCTAGCTTTATTTTTCAATGCAAATTTCATTGTATAAGACTTTATGGAGCACCTTGTAGTGTAGCCATTTGTGTTACACCCAATACAAATTATAATTTATAGCATACCACTTTTACAATTATTTGGGCATTTGTCCAAGTAGTAGTAGTAGAGATTCATTTTCCATTTGACAGCTTTTTTGAATAAGTAAGAAATATATTTTGTGAAACCAGTTAGTCCTTGCACATAATTTAATGGTTGTTTTAATGTCATGGGATGATTTTCTGTTGAACTGGCAGTCTCAGAAATTTTATGTTGATAAGAACGTTTGAAATTTCTGAGTTAGGATACAGGTACATGTTGCAAATATTCTTTATATTTTAGTGTTAGCTTTTTACCCTTAATTTTAGGTTTCAGAATGTTAAAAATTCATCAGTAGCATATGTAACTTACTCCAACAGTTAATGCAAATCTACTTATATTTGTTGCTGCATTTTTTTTCTCAGGTCAAGCATTTTTGTGGCTTTGAATTTTTGCAGATCTGCTACTTGTGGGTTTGAGATTGGAATGAAAATCTAGAATTGATTATCAGCACTTTCAATAGATAAAATTTTAGTGATTGTTGATTTCTTACTCATTCTATCTTTCCTTCCACTAATCCCAGTACCACTGTGTCACTAGACCTTTGGTTTTGTAAGCTATAAATCTAACTATGACATTTAACCTGAACTGTGTCTGTGATTTTAACCTGAATGATGACTTTGACTTTAACCTGAATTATGACTCTGACTTGAGCCAGAATTATGTATTTGATTCTGACCTGAATTATGACTCTGACTTGAGCTAATGATGACTTTGACTTTAACCTGAATTATGACTCTGACTTGAGCCAATTATGTATTTGATTTGACCTGAATTATGACTCTGACTTGAGCCAATTATGTATTTGATTCTGACCTGAATTATGACTCTGACTTGAGCCAATGATGACTTTGACTTTAACCTGAATTATGACTCTGACTTGAGCCAATTATGTATTTGATTCGACCTGAATTATGACTCTGACTTGAGCCAATTATGTATTTGATTCTGACCTGAATTATGACTCTGACTTGAGCCAATTATGTATTTGATTCTAACCTGAATTATGACTGATTTTAACCAGAGCGACGACTTTGATTTTAGCCTGAACTATGTTTCTGACTTTTAATCTGAACTGTCCCTGTTTTTAACCTGAATTATTAATGATTTTCAGCAAATTGTTGCTGCAGTTGGAGATCCATTTTATAAAATCACATCTGAGGCACTCCTGGTCACACAGCAGCTTGTGAAAGTCATCAGGCCACTTGGTAAGTGTAAGGATTGGTTTACATATATGAATGATCAGAAATGTTTGCTGTATTTACTTGTTTATAATGTAAATCCAGCTGGTAAAATCACTGACCCAGATATGTTGAACTCTTTGTTCTACATGTAATTCATGATCTGACAGAGCATTAAATTTTTTTCTTCATTATGCTTCCCTGACAACATGCCCATACATTCATCAATCTGTCACACCAGGGTTTAAGATTATCATTTATATTAAAAAGCATTTCTGCACATATCTACAAAATGTAGAAGTTTATACTCATTTACATGCTGTCTTCTAAATTTCATCAAAAATATATTAAATGAAAGTCTAGCTCTTAAATCTATCACACATTTGGAAATCTCTCTTTGGAATAAGCAATTTTGGGATTTACCATTGCAGTTTGTATATTTGCCCATATAGCTGTTTCTTTCTCTCTAATCCAGTATGATGTTTAATTTATGTAACTAAATTTAACTCTCATTTCAGAGATGAAGGCATCATTTGACTTTAAGCCCTATGTGAAAGAACTTTATGGTTGTACTCTCAATCGATTGAAAGCAGCTGATATAGACCAGGAGGTCAAGGAGAGGGCCATCTCTTGCATGTAGGTGACAAAAAGACACTGCAGGGTTTTATATTTCCGAAATGTTGTATATTACATATTGCCACAGTGAAGTAAAGAGCGACCCATATCTTGCATGTGGTTAACAGAAAGACATGCCAAAGGGTTTTGCTCCAGGGTTTTATATCTCATAAATAGGGTATATGACATATTTCCATGGTGACTTCAAAGCATGTGTGATATTTCTGATCAAAAGGTCCTGTCACATACTGATTTTATTAGGATAAAAATATACTACATTGCAGATTGCCTCTTTTACCTATAACAGTGATGAATAGTTGCCTTTCAAGCTTTAAAACTTTATTTTGAGTTCCATGTTTGAGTATTGGATTGGTAATACCAGGTCTTTTAACCTCTTGGTAGCATATTGGATTGATAATACCAGGTCTCTTAACCTCTTGATTGAATATTGGATTGGTAATATCAGGTTCTTTAACCTCTTGGTAGAGTATTGGATTGGTAATATCAGGTTCTTTAACCTCTTGCTAGTGTATTGGATTGGTAATACCAGGTCCTTTAATGTCTTGGTAGTGTATTGGATTGGTAATACCAGGTCCTATAACCTCTTGGTAGAGTATTGGATTGGTAATGCCAGGTTCTTTAATGTCTTGGTAGTGTATTGGATTGGTAATACCAGGTCCTTTAATGTCTTGGTAGTGTATTGGATTGGTAATACCAGGTCCTATAATCTCTTGGTAGAGTATTGTGTTGGTAATACCAGGTCCTTTTGATCACTTTGTAGAGCATTGGTTTGGTAATCCCAGGTCCATTACACCCATGGTAGAATATTTGGTTTCTGAATTTTACAGGACCTTTAACCCCATGGTAGAGTATTGGATTGATAATACCAGGTCCTTTAACTCCTTGGTAGAGTAGTGGATTGATAATACCAGGTCCTT
The DNA here is from genome assembly GCA_016617855.1 of Megalonaias nervosa. Lineage (NCBI taxonomy): Eukaryota > Metazoa > Mollusca > Bivalvia > Unionida > Unionidae > Megalonaias > Megalonaias nervosa. The sequence goes on from JAECUM010002224.1 coordinate 54,430, forward strand.
TAACTCCTTGCTAGAGTAGTGGTTTGGTAATCCCAGGTCCATTAAACCCAATGGTAGATTATTGGATTAGTTATACCAGGATCATGGCTTTGAGATGCTCATGTCAGCCCAAGTTAGGTGTCTTATTGTGTCCTTGAGAAAGAAAATTAGTTTCCACTCCCTTGGCATGATATAGCCAATAATTGCTGGAGTTGCCATTAAAAACCAAAACAACTGACCAATTTTGTGTGTTGAAAGGGAAGTAACCCTCGCATTATTTACTGTTCTCACTTTTGCTCATAAATTTGTCATGCTGATCAGGATTTTTGAAGTCTGGAGTACACTCACATGTCTTAAGTTATATGCAGAGTTCTGTCAAACTATTGTGTGTAATATTTTAATTCTATAAAAAAAATATATGGAGAAAAGGGAAATATAAACTTTTAGTGTACGATATTATATGGACTATCAAATTCTCTTTATGTTGAAAATACGATACCTACCTACTGCATTTTATTCTAGGTCTTTGATTGAAAGGCTTATGAAAACGTTTTAAATTTTGAAGTATTTAAACATTGGGTTGGGAGGAAAGAATGAGCATCCAATGACATTAAATTTCCCGTTATGTAGTCCATAGTTTGATGTCACTCTCTCATGATGAAGTCCATATTTCGATGGCACTGCCTTGTGATGAACTCTATATTTTTATGGTGCTTCATTATGATGAAGTCCATATTTGATGGGACTGCTGTATAATGTAGAAATTTGATGACATTGCTGTGTGATGTAGTCAGTATTTTGATGGTAGTGCCATATGATGTCAGTGTGATGGTACTGCCATGTGATGTTGTCTGTAGTGTGATGGCACTGGCTTGTGATGAAGTCCATATTTAGATGATACTGCCATGTGATGTTAATGTGATAGTACTAACTTGTGATGAAGCCCATATTTTAATAGTACTGCCATGTGATGTTGCCAGTAGTATGGCGATGCCCTTAGTTTGTAAATAAAATTTTGATGGCAGTGCTTTTGGAAAAATTAAGTTTTGTATATATATATATATATATATATCTATATATTTGTATTCACTTGTAAATTAGATTCCATTTCAGCAGTTTTTCTTTTTTTCACATTTTTTAAACTTTGTTTTAATTTTTTTTCATTAATAATAATAATAATAATAATAATCATTCATTTACATGGAGTAATTCACCAGTTAGTAACTACTAAACTACTAATTTATCCTCTGCTATGTTAAGTATAACTAAAATAACATGCACAAATCCTTATAACTGATACATGTATAAAAAAAAACAAGAACTACACATGCAAATTATCAACAGAATTCAGTATTTTTAATCTCTATTGTTAAAACAATTGCCACAAAAGAAAAGAAATATTGAACAAATGTAAATTGAACTTTGTGCCTTAATTTTTTGTCCACAATTTCGTTCAATAAAAAATAAAAGTCAAAACTGACTCATACATTATTAAGTTCTAGTATAATGGGCAGGAGGAATACATGTAAAAGAGTTTGACATATTGCTTCTATACAATAATAATAAATTACAAAATGGGATAAGAAAATAAAATGTTTGAAAGGAAAAGTGGTTTGCCTTAAGAAGCATGAGTTGTTGTTGTTCTTGTTGTTGTAGGGTTTAACACCATCTTTCAGCACAAGATAGACTATACTTGGTGGCCAGTATTAATGGTGAAAACCCCAGAAAGAACCACCAACCCATGAGAAGCTACTGGCAAAGAAGCATGAGGAAAGCTGTTGTCATTTTAATTACTGACAAAGAAGCATGAGGAATACAAAGCTGTTATCATTTTAGTTACTGGCAAAGAAGCATGAGGAATACAAAGCTGTTATCGTTTTAGTTACTGGCAGATCTGATTATGATTTTGTGTTTTGTGACACATCAACACCTTCAAGGTAATATTATCCCAAGTTAAGTATGGCAGAGTGACTTGTCCAGGCACAAACCATGATTCAGGCTGATCAGTTGTTGGGTATTGAACCTACATCTGGACACAAGTTCAATGCTTAACCATGAGTAGCAATGGTTCTTTAGGGTACATTGTCATAGGTTTATAGGATGGTAAACATGTAGGGTAGAAATACAGATACCCGGGTAGATAACCAGATAGATTGTATATTTGAAGCCATATAGATGGCAGAAATGCATATACCTATGAAGGTAACCAGATAGATTAATTAATTGATTGATAGATGAAGTAATTGGGCAATTTACACATATGAAGTTATTTTATATCTCATACTTTTTTTAGGGGTCAGATTATACGTAACCTTGGAGACTGTCTCACAAATGAACTAAAGGAATGTTTACCTATCTTTTTGGAGAGGTTGAAAAATGAGATCACCAGGTTAACTGCAGTCAGGGCCTTGACGATGATTGCTGGGTAGGTATATGTGTGTGCCAATAATTTTTTTCTTTGCAATGTGAATATTTATATATAAACTCCAGTTACTTTAGTAAGAGTTTCATTGCTTTCCTTCTCTTTTACACCACAGGCTGCTTACCAATGACAGCATCTTTTTGTCAGTTATGTAGCATAAATTTAAGGTAATAATGTGTGTGTCCTGTGCATGGTATTGATTTATTGATGAACATTACACGTTAGCCTGAGACATTTAAGATCAAATTTTCTGGGCAAGTATATTTTGCTAACAAAAGAAAGAGTAAATTTATTCGTTGCGATATGTGCCAAACTTGTTTCGTTAAAATGAGATCTTATATACCTTGTCCGTAGTGAAGGCATGTTTCTTCAATAATGGAAAAGACAATCCTAACAAATGTTAATTTAAATTAGCACATGTACATTCAAGGAGATTTTTGTTAGTGAGTCCGCTTGACACTGTGATCGCTTTGGCATCCATGTGTGTGTCTCTATATGTCTGTATGACCACTCACACCATATATTAAAGTTAATGTTTAAGTTTTTCAGATTGAGCTCAATTGATATTATTCTACTATCTAGCTGAATATTTGAATGGCTGGTCACAATGGTGTCTTCTTGTTTTAATACAATTTAATTATGTGAAATCGTTCTGAAATTCAAATAGACCACCCCAGTTTGAATGAGTGATTTGCAGGTTGCATACACACAGACACACCATATTTACAATCAGACCTCGTTGTGCACACAGTTTTGCTGAAAAATTGGCAGATTAACAGATATACATACAACAGTGGATACATCGATCCAGTAGACATTTTTCATTTATGTGCACACTGAAACATGTATATAAAAACAAAGAGTTTTAAAGATCATATTAAGATTTTTTTGCAAAAATTTTAATAATAATTCCAGGTCACCATTGAAAATTGATCTTCGTCCAGTTTTGGTAAGTATTATGCACTTGATAAAATGTTTGCCAACTTTACCTTGTTTATTTAAAGCTGGCCGCTCTGATGGTATCAGTGGTTAGAGCCTGGCCGATTCATACCAAAAACGTATAAAAATGATGCTAGCAGCTGCCTCGTTTGATGCTCAGCATTAAGAGGCTAGTATTAGGACTGGTCCGCCTGGTGTCTGTGCCTGTGTGTAACTGAGTGGGACATGATGTATGATGCCTCAGTGATAGACCTCACTATAAACTGTCACAATGCAGACTCAGATTATTAAAGCTACGTTAAAAATCCAAAAACACACACGCAGATAAAAGCTTGATTCGTAAAATGCAATATTTGCCTTGTCAGTGTACACATAATAAACACTTTGTATTATGTTGGTCATTTAGTACTGACACAAATTAAGATATAACATTTTGTTGAGACATGGCTCTTGGTATAAACATAAGCTGAGAAATAGAAAAAACTAATTAGTAGAGTTTCAGAACTAAATCTTGCAGCTCATAATTAATGTTCTTCGACAGCAATGATTAATTTTCATCAGACATGGGGAAGTCATAAACCCTATTGTTATATAAATTGGCTGGTGGTAAACTTATTATAGGTTTAACTGGCATCTTGTTTATTCTTCCATCTATCCCCCTCTCACTTGCACTCATGCATGCCATTATTTTTAATTTGTAATCATTTGTTGTTGATACATGTTGCCAACAATTACACAGATATTGCATCAGACATACTGGGGCCCCAAGTGTCTGAGTGATCTAAAGTGCTCACCATTAGGGATAACTGCCATCTCAGCTCTGTCTGCGTGGGTTCAAATCTCGGGTTTGTTCAATGTGGTTATGTGAGAAAGCTTGCCAGTAGCTTCTTGTGGGTCAGTGTTTTTTTCCGGGGTTTTCCCGGGTTCTTCCTCCACCATTTATAATGACTGCCATGTATAGCCTATCTTGTGCTGAAAAATGGTGTTAAACTCTACAACAACAGCAACAACATCAGACGTAAAAATTTGACAACAGCTATTATCAAAAAGAAAACCCATCATTTAGTAACATGAACAAGAAAGTTGTAATTGAATAGTCAGGTAGGCTGATCAAAGAGTATGTGGGATTATGTCCAAAATTGTATTTGATCATCATCAGACCACATGCCTCCAAAAACAGAATGAGAGCAAAGGGAGTTTGCATATGTAATTTGTTAAAAAGTATCTCATACACAATATGCATGTGAAATGTTGTCATGAGTGATGTGACACACACAGCAAATATAATTTGGTCAGAGAAACATTGCATGGGTGTATACTGATGCAGCAGAGTGAGTTTGTCACTGCTGAACACCAAATGATGGATATTTCCTGATAGAATTACCAATTACACCTTGTGATCATTGTCAGTATACCATGGTTTAGTACATAACATGGTTGGCATTAACAGTCACCAACTGCAATGTTATAATAAAGGCTGCAATGGATACATGTGTAAGTGGCTTAGTTTAACTTAATTCATGTCAGCATTTACAAAATCTCTAAATGTGTGGAGTAATATCCATGTGGCTGTCAGTGAACCAATTCGAATTAAATAACATTGTCACATTTCTTCTCAAGACAGTTGTTTAATAAAGTTTTTATGTTAATTGTTTTCTTAAAGAATGGATGATTGTCACATCAAATGTGGTATTGTTAGGAAAGATCTGAAGCTAACAAAAAAGGTTTCTACTGCACATTGCACAGCGTTTCATATTAGACTGGTTTACTGATAATGTTAACCAAACATTATTTAAACAATATGATATACCTTCCAAAAATGTGTTCATTAACATACCCTATTTATGAATGGCATTTCATGTTGAAAGGAACACTGTTCCAAGTTATTAAGCCATGATGGATTTTACAAAGCACACTTACATACGTCCATTCTGGGGGTCTCTAGTGGGCGTGTGGTTGCAAGTGCCATCCATTACAGATCACTGCTATCTCACCTATGTCTGCATAGGTGTGAGTCTCTGACCTTTTCAAGACTGAATCCTAGCCAGATAAAACTGATGCACAGCAGATGAACAAAGACACATAGAGGGAGATTTGGGATGCATATTTTGAATTATTTACATATAAATGCACTTCAGCTGTAAGCCTGATTTGCAAATAAGGGAAATGTTGAGCTTCTGTTTGGTTTGATTAACTGGCATAGTTTTGGTTGTTATTTACATTGTACATGTTTAAAACATTTGGTAATTGTTGCAGCCTAAATTAAAAAGGGGTTCCCTTGTATACAACTTGTCCAACAATAAAAATGGCGCTATTTGGAGCTTCAGTGCTGTTGTCAGTGCTTTGCTTGAATGGATGGTCTTATTAACAGGATTTACTAAGAAACAATTCCTAGATAAAACTGGCCTGATTGGAATTCAGCATTGCTCCCACTGTGGCCATTTTGAAAATCCTGTTATCAGTATGAGTAGTTGGTTGTATTGACAGAGTTTTGACTCAGTGATTTCTTATGATCTTTTGTTGGTTCTAAATGTAAATGGTGCCCATTAGATATCCAGTATGGTTACTATGGTGCCCCTTAGATATTCAGTTGCATACTATGGTGACAGTTTTGAGAATCATGTAATTCTCATATTGAAAAGAGGGTTATTTTGTCCTGTGATTTTTATTAAAGAGTTATAATTGTCTGGTTTCTTCTAATTATAAATAATGCTAATCTGACATTCAGTGTTGCATCTTCCTTAAAAATATTGTTATGACAATTCGAGAAAAATGGATCATTGCATATACAATAGAGTACTCACCTAAGGGTTTAGATGTCTACTTGATACTAAATTAAAATGGTGCCAATCTGACTTACAACATTGCTGCCAAATCATGCTATTTCAACTTTTTCTTCTGAGATATATTCCTTTGAGAATTTTTTAGTTGAGAAGGTGTTATAAAGTATGTGGTTTTATATAAGAAAATGGCCTTTGTAATTTTAGGATTTTTACTAGTTGGCCTTATTTTGTAGGACTCATTTTGGATGTCTTATTCAGCACTGTATAACTAAGGCCGTCTTAATGTGCCATTAAATCCAATACATACAGACATGCATACATGTCCTTAGTTTTAAGAGCACTTTTAACACATTTCTGGCTGTATTTTACTAATTAAATGGAAGTTCAGTGTAGCTAACCAAAATACATATACTCTACATACATTCATTCATACATTCAGTCATTCATTCATGCATGCATTCAGTCACTCACTCATTCATGCATTCATTCCAGAGCGAAGGGATTCCAATACTATCAACATTTTTAAGGAAGAATCAGAGAGCATTAAAGCTTTGCACCCTGGCCTGTCTGGATGTACTGGTTGTAAATTATGGTAAGTATGTGTGAGAGTGTGTAATGTTTGAAGAGACTAGTCTTGTTAATTACACCACTCCCTCGATAACCCGTGCCCTGATAACACGCAAACCTGCTTATAATGTGGAGTCAGGCATGGACACCATTTTTTAAACTAAAAACTACAAATGATATTAGCCCTATTTGTTGAACTGGAAGAAAATTGCTATCAAAATTGGTCAATGAAACATTGATGTATCATTGCTATTTTATTGTCAAAAACAGTAGATTGGATTTGGAAATTTTAATCAACATTATGAAATTATCAATTTTTAATAAGAAGCCATATATTTTGTTACATGTTCTTTCCAAATGACCTTAGTACAGAGTAAATAATGATATTCAACGAAATTTTGATCAATGAAAATGTCACTTATGCCTGCTGGAGGCATTACTTTAATAAATAAATATCAGTTAAATAATTTTTTATCAAGCAAAATTTGTGTTTTAGTTCTATTATTTAGTTTGGTTTAAGAGTAATTATCATAAATGCAATGTGCCTTCTAGTATTCAAACATAAAATGCGTCAATCGACTGTAACAGTTATGTCTGTGAGCATTTTGCTGAGAACTTAATTAAGTGCCAACCTTGTTTTGATATCAGACTTAACGGAAGTATTTGTTGTATGGTTGCACTGAATTAAAAGCTGGCCTCCTTTGTGTTATCATGTTAATTGTGTCTTTTGTATCAAATAAAGGGGATTGAATAAAAGAAAAGTTAAACGGCATGCAAATCCTACATAGCGAAAGATCTAGCGACCCTAGTCGTAAATCGGCTGAACTCATTCCAATTGAGCAATTAAACACAGTTATAAATATTGTGTATGTAATACAAATTACCTTAAATTAACTAAAGCCACCAATCTAAATGAATACTTTGTCAAATAAATTGCTTTCTTTCAAATAGGATCATTTTGGAGAAGTGAGTTTCAGAGAATTCCAGAATTGGCACTTTGAGATATCCTTAAGGATGAGGAGAAGTGCCACTAAAATTTGCAATGAAATATTTGCATCAGTATGTTACTAACTGAGCAATACAAAAATTTAGTTTGACATTTCACAAAATAAATGTTGCTTGGTTTTGGAAAAAGGAATCTTGTTTCATGGTATATCAACAGTTAGGCTGGTACTTGTTTTGTAGATCACATGCTTTGAACTTCATAACCATTAATGATGCGGGAAACCAGACTAATCAACAGCAACAAAAGCAATGATGTAACACACAAATATTCTCGCGTACACATGAATGTTGTTTGAAACTGGTTGGAATTATGTTAGGCATCTTGAAAATACATGTAATTTATACATAATAGCAAACAACATCATTAGAAAAAGCGCTTTATTAACAAATAAACAGTACATTTACCCCCCCTTCCTGACTGCTGCGGTGGCCTAGTGGTTAGAGCATCCACTTCGGATGGCCTGATGTCAGGATAATATGACTGGGTGCGTCATCATGCTACATGTCTGCAACATGATGCCCCAGTACTTGACATCACTCTAAACTGCCACACTGCAGACATCGTATTGATATGACTGAAAATTTTTTAAAGCTATGTTAAAAATCCAAATCACACACATTACCCCCCTTGCTCGATGTCCTGCGGGAATGGATAACTTATTTTTTGGAGGTCCCTCGGTAACTTGCACCCTTGTTTATAGTGTGGTCTATGTTTTTGGACCCCATTGTGTGTGAGTTATTGAGGGAGAGGTGTACTGTGATAGAAGGTATGAAAAGTGTACTTTTGTTAATTACTATGTAAAGTATGGAAGTGTGCATGGAAAGTATGAATAATGTGGCCTTGTTAATTACCATGGTAAGCATGCAAGTGTGTGAGGAAGATATGGAGAATGTAGCCTTGTTAATTAATTTGGTAAGTATGCAGTTTTGTGCGAATAGTATGAAGTGTTGTTCATCATCATCATCAATCCCATAACCCAAGAGGTAATTGGGACACCACAGTTGACTTTACAACCAATTCTCTCCTTCTTTCCCTGTTCTCTACTGCCCTTTGGGAATCTCCAGATCCCATGCCTGTCCACTTCTTAATGTTGTTACCCCACCTCTTTTTCTCTCTGCCTCTTCTTCTGCACCCTCGCATTGTGCCTTGTAAGATTGTTTTTTCCAGTCCAGATGATTTTGAGACATGACCGTACCACTTCAGTTTGCGCTTTTTTACAGTGGTCAAGAGGTCTTCATAGGATAAGATAGTACGTGGACTTCTTTGTTGGTTACATGGTCAATGTATGAGATGCTCAGGATCTTGCAGTAGCATCTCATTTTGAAGGTTTGATTCCTTCTTTGTAGATCTGATGTGAGCGTCCATGTTTCACAAGCATACAGAAAGATGGATATGACAATTGAGCACATCAGCCTTATTTTGGAACCAAAAGCAATGTTGGTATCTTTCCTTATTGGTCTCAACCTTGTTATTGCTGTTGTTGTCTGGGTAATCCTGCAAATTGATAATTGATCCCAAGTACTTGAAGCTTGTGGCACTTTCCAACTTCTGCCCACTGACCTTTATTTCTGCACTGATGCCATTGGTGTTGTTTGTCATCAGTTTGGTTTTTTCAGTGCTAATCTCCATACCATATGCTGTGGAGGTTGTGTCGAGGTGCTCAACCAAGTCAGCCAGTTCTTTTTCATCTCCTGCTAAACCATCAATATCATCTGCAAAGCAAAGGTTGGTGATTGTTCTTCCTCCAATGCTGACAGTGCCCTTGTGGTCATGCAAGGCATCCTCCATGATCCTTTCCAGGAAAATGTTGAAGTGTAGGTGACAATATACATCCCTGTCTGACTCCATCTGTTGTTCGAAACCAATCTCCTCTGCTGCCATTGATGAGGACAGCACTGGTGGCTTTGTCATAGAGGTGCTCAACAAACTGCACCAGGTTTGAGCTGATGTTGTACTTCCTCATAGTTGCCCATAAGGCTGCATGCCATACCCTATCAAAGGCCTTTTTGAAATCTATGAAGATGTGGTATAGATTCTGCTGATGCTGAAGGTATTTCTCGCAAAGGAATCTGAGATTGAAGATTTGTTTTGTGGTGCTCCTTCCTGCTTGGAAGCCTGCCTGCTCTTCAGCAATAATTTTCTCTGCTTGAGGCTCTAGTCAGTTAGAATTATCTTCAGCATGGCTTTGCTTGGGTGACTGATCAAACTGATGGTTCTGTAGTTTTGGCATAGCTGTAGGTTTCCTTTCTTGGGGAGCACGATGACCAAGGGTTGAGTCCATATGGTGGGCCATTCTTATGTCTGCCATATCTTGTTGCAGATTGTTGTCAGGACTGTGACTATCTCGTTTCCTCCTGCTTGAATGAGCTCAGCTGGTATGTTGTCAATGCCAACTGACTTTCCATTCTTTACTGACCTAACTACAATTTCTACTTCTTCACGAAGAATGGAGTTGTCATCAATTTCTTCTCCCCGAGGGCAATTTAGTACTGCTGGATCTCCTTGGGTCTTATGGTTGTATGCAATTTTGTGTGAATAGTATGAAGATTGTAGTGTTGTTAATTTCCTCGGTAAATATACAAATGTGTGTGAAATGTGTAAAGAATGTAGCCTTGTTAATTACTTTGTTAAATATTCAGATGTGTGTGGAAGGTATGAAGTGTGTAATCTTGTTAATTACTTTGGTAAGTATGCAAATGTATGCAAAAGGTATGAAGTATGTAGTCTTTTCAATTACTTTGGTGAGTAAGCAAATATGTGTGGAAAGTGTGAAGAGTATAGTCGTGTTAATTTCTACAATAAAGTGAAATCTCATTTATTCCTGGGATACCTATTGTATGTTGTGGCTGTTGCAAACTACAAATTTAATACCAAACAAACAATGCTCAGTCTTTGGGAGTAACAGTACTGCACCATCTTTGAGAGTATATGAACTGCTTCATCTTTGAGATTACAAAAACTGCACCATCTTTGAGAGTAAAAGAACTGCTTCATCTTTGAGCATAAAAGAACTGCGCCATCAATGAGAGCAACTTCTTTAAGAACATGAGAGATGCTCAATTTGAGAACACCAGAAATGTTTCATCTTTGAAAATAGAAGAACTCCTTATTTTTGTGAACAATAGACCTGCTTTTGGTCTTTAAGAACATGGTAGATGCTTCATTTTTGTGAACAGCATATATGACTTCTCTTGGAAAACAGTAGAACTGTTTCGTCTTTGAAAACAAGAACTTTTCATCTTTGAGAACAAGAGAACTGCTCTGTCATTGAGAACAAGAGAACTACTCTATATTTGAGAACCAGAAGATGTCACCAACTTTGAGAATAATAAAACTACATGCTTGAGAACAACAGAACTGCTTTGTCTTGAGAACAAGGAAAACACACCATCTTTGAGAACAAACAACTACTCAGTCTTTGAGAATAAGAAAGCAGCACCATCTTTGAAAACAACAGACTTATTCCTCCTCAGAGGGATATCCAGGAATTTTCAGTGTCAACACAAATGTCATTTCTTCATCAACTACATTACCAGTTAATTATAATTTATATTTCCTCACAAGCTGAACTCAGATAAGTCAGTCATCACATCATCAGCTTGTTTTAGTGCTAAAAGTTGCGCTTGTGAATATGGAAACTCAGTGAGTGATCTCCCCTTTGATAGAGGGATAGTAACAAATCTTGTAAATTGTTAGCTACTTTTGTGGTGGATATTCATGCACATCCAGCAGTGTAACTGAGGAGGGCTTTCACGGGCATGCCCCTTTTATGTTCTGATAGGTATTATAGAAGAAACAAATTTTGATTCCAATATTGTTATTTTTCAAATACATAACAAGATTATAATATGTTAGTAGAATACACATGGCAAGGTATGAGTTACAGCCAATAATCCTTGAATTGGGTCCAGTCTCCAGTCTCGTAACACATGTGTTATTGAAGAAACATTGTAAACAAAAATTGGTTTCTTAAAACAGCACAACATTTTTACCCCTGAAAATGAATTACATCACAGTAATTCCATTTATTCCATGCCATTCTGTGCAGATTTTTCATGCCTTGATAACCAATTTAATGGAAGCATTGTAACATTGTTACTTGTCAGTTTTTAGTTACAGACTTTAAACCACAGCCATGGATTGTATCCAGGTTAATGAAACTAGACTATATGGTAGGGTTGAGTTTTAGCTTGAGTGGCCTAAATGATTCAAACCTCAGCAGTAATCATACGATAACCATTCATAACATATATGTGACATAAATGTCCAGAATTGGTGAGAATAAGTTTCTTTGTCTTATTTATCTTGTCTCTATCATTCTCTGCATATGTGCATTTAAAAAATTGGCAAAAGTTGTCATCATTTTGAACTTTTAGAAGAAATAACTAATTTAGTGTTTTCTAAAGAAAAATAATTTATCTACTCCAAGCATGTGCTTGGACTGCAAAATGTTCTGCTTGTAAATAGTCAGAATATGTTCATGTAGATTCTTGCTAATTTGTATATTCATATAGATAGGTACGTTCGTGCTAATTTGTATGTCGAAGGAATGGCATTATATTTACTTGATTGTCTGCTCCTATAATTACAGGATCTGCACTCACATCCACTATGATAAATGAAATGATGAGAGAAATGCCATCCCTTATAAATGAAAATGATCTGCATGTTTCACAGGTGAGAATGCCTTAGAAAACCTTTCCAGGCTTTATAAAATAATAAAAATGGATTTCAAGAAAATGTTCATGAAAGATAAGATTATGAAATTGTCTTGGAAGCCATTTATATATGTGTGTGTGTGTATATATATATATATATATATATATATATATATATATATATAGACACACACACACACAGAAAATTGAAGGTGCTATCACTGGATTCTACAGAAGAATGTTTGATAGTACTAACAGACTTTTGTATAAATAAGAATAAATAGCATTATCCAGACCTGCCAACCCTTGTGATTTTGCCATAATTCTTACGAAAATTGCCCTTAAAATACGGACTTACTGCATGAAAACAAAAACTATGGAAAAATGATTATTGCCGAAAATTCCGGAAAAATTTGTTCGTCCGTGTTTGATTTAGATCCGGGTTTCATATTAGAATTAGTGAAATTAGTCAGGGAACCAGACTAACTTTACAGCAGCACCTCAGATGCTTTAAACTGCACCTATTTGTTCATGCGAAGCGTTGGCATGATCAAACTTGATTTTAAAATTTTTAAAACTGGCATTCAGCAAGAGATGAATGTTTAAGACGAAGGTAAAATAAGCCTTTTGAAAAGTGTTAATAATCAACACCGAAGAATAAAAAGGAATATTCAGATTCTTGTGACTAAAAGCTGGAAGGGACACAATTACGTTTATTGGACATCACGTGCCAATTTGAGTATGACTCGTGGCGGGAGATATGATTGCTGTCATCATGTGAAATGGAAAAAGGTAAGAATTACATCAAGCTGAGAGATAGCAACAAGCCCTTGAGCTGCATAGGGTTTGGAACTTGAGTTTGTGCAAATGTACTAGTGGTAAATAAAGTCTGTATGTACTTTACAACCTTTCAGTTGAACATAATGTTTATTTTTGCTGCATGTTTCAAATACCGAACTTTTAGTTATGTTTTTGAGCTTTATAATAGCAGTTTATGATATTTTTTTTTTACACTTTACTGAAAACTGGTCAAACTTACAGAAAAAAATCAGCTGCCTTACTGAGACGGACTCGTCAGGGTTGGCAGGTCAGCATTATCATGCAGGTTAGGTCATTTTTAATTCACACTCATATGGAGATTTGAACCCGGGTCTTCGGGTACACAGCACATATCGCCATGCCTGTTAGCACCAATCCCTTTATCATCTTAACCAATCACGTCATCAAAAATATGATGTTACAGTGCCGATGATATAGGGGCCTATCCATAGCAGACATCCACATGTTGACCAATTAATTCAGACCTAAGTATGGTCATTCCAGAAATCAAAGTATATAGAAATAATTATTGAGGATTGTACACCACACATAATGGAACAAAATTCAGTGATAGCATATATATATATATATTGTTTTTCTTTTCATGTGATTGTTTCTACTTCTTCATTTCTACTTTCCTCATTTGAACTTGAATGGAAAATGCATTTTTAAATTGAATATTGATTGGATGGTAGTCCAGCCTGTACCCAGTGTTCTTCAACCAACCTGATAGTAACTATTTATGTATGAAGTAGACTTAGGAAAAGGGTAATCATTGAATGTCTACATTAAAAACCAAAGGAAAGAATATCCTCTCACTCTCTAGCTCAGTTACCCAGTCATTGTGCCACATTAATTACATTGAATAACTCATTGACTTCCAGGAATATTTAAACATTTATGTATTGGAGTAGTAGTGTGAGTTGCACCAAGTTGCACCAAGACATCACATGTGGTTTTACTCGTGTGTATATATATCTATATATATATATATATATATATATATATATATATATAAAATAATCACAAATAAATTTTTTGCTGTAGCAAACGGTTCTATCTTGAAAATGTTTTTTTTTTTGTTTTGTCAGAATAATGTGAGTTTTATTTGTAAATGTTTCTCAGCCAGGCATGTGTGTTGGGGGTAAATTAATAATTGTTCTTTTATTTTTCTTTCCTTTATTTTAGCTTACACTTACCCTCTTAACATCTATCTCCAAGAGTCACAAGCCCTCAATGGCAAATGTTCCCAATGAAATCCTGCCGCAGATTTTGGTCCTGATTCAGTCACCACTCTTGCAGGGTGGAGCCTTGTTGGCCATGCTGGATTTCTTTCAAGCCATTGTTGGTCTTCCTAAACTGACTTTTAAGGATCTTCTCCAGGTTTGAGTCTAAGTGTTATGTAACAAGTACTTTAATTGTAAAGCGTGTATTGGAAAGTATGGAAAGTAAAAGAACCTTTGTGTTGACATTGACAAATAATACAAGTTTGAGTTGTTGAAATCATTGCCTCAACATAGCTTATTTTTCTCATCAGTTGTGAATATTGTAACTTATTGAGTTTAGTTTTGTAGCTATTGTGATGTACTGAATGTAGTTGTTTTATTGTCATGTCTATAAAGTATATGATATAGTTCTCACATTTATTATGGCAACAAGAATGATATTAAGGTTCTGTGTTAAATTTTGGGAAGCCATTTATATTTTTACATCTGCATTGAACTAAAACTATAGTACAAATTTAATGTGTGCCTGAAGTTGTCTAAGAATTTTTTTCTGTTTTGCATGCATTAGCAATAAGTTGTTCATGTACAGATCACGGCATTACAAGAAATAGTTATGGGCTTTTGTCTTCATATGTATGTATGTAAGTTTGTATGTATGTCTGGTTTTAAGGAACGCATTAAAAGTTCCTTTTTATTGCACATTTTATTGAATATTTCTGGAGCCAGCTTTGTTGGAAGCTTAACATAATGATCACTTTGTGCGTTTTAATTAGGGTCAGTGTTAATGTATTTAAATTCAGTTTTGTTACATATTCTATACAGATTGGAATGTGAATAAAGACAATTTTCACCCCTAATTTATTTCCTGTATACAAGTGTAAAGCTTTTCAATTACCACCTTAGATCCTAAAATTGTAACAAGCTTACTTTTTTTCAGAATTATTTATATAAGTTAGATTAACTGTTATCATTTATACGAATGTAGTAACAAAACGCAATTAATGACAATGAGGTTGTCGAGCATGATATGAAAATTCTGTGTAGCGACATGATACGGTTACTGTATTGGACAATTGATGTTTGTCTTTTTAGCTTCTGATCAAGCCAATCTATGCTGCAAGTACCCCATCCTCCCACTCAGTATTTGCGATACATAAACAGGTGAGGGTCCTAAAAATTACCACACATATTATTTCACAGTTTCATTTCTACATGCATCTTCAATTTTGTTTGGACTTAATCAGATTCGATCAGGGCTGTTCTATTAAAACATACATGGCACCCAGAGAAGGCACTTTTAAAGTGTGGTACTCATCCATAAATGCAATTCAAAATTTTCTTATGATTTTAATATGAACTGTGTGAAATCAAAGTACCCTGGCATATATTTTTAAACAATGCTTTCCCTGGGTACCATATATGTATAAATGTAACGGCCCTCACTCAAATATCATGATTAGAATTCTTTTAATTTGAGTAGATTTATTTGATAATGTATGAAATCTTTTAAATGAAGTCTTCTCAAAACAACATTTTTTGTTGCCATTGTTTGTTAAAATTTTTCATAATGAGCATCATAGTATATGCTCTCATTGTTTTTCCCATTATTTCAGTATTGTTGATACTCTACAAAATATTTTCTTCTGTACATTATTTCATTGTCACAATATTTATGATGCCATCATTATTATCACTACAATGGCAATATCATTTTTTGAACTATTTTCTTTTCCCATTTGGGAAATATATGTGTGTTTTATTCAAACCTATATTTCCATAATTAGGCCTATTCTGTTTTCATCTCCTCCCCCTTCCCTCCCTTTCTCTCCCCCTCCATATCAGGATGAACAGATTTTAAAATGTGTTAACTATAGACCCACATGTACATTTATGCAGTCAGATGAATTTCTTGATGAACTCCAAATAGTAAATTTTAGGTACTAACTTTTGAAACTAGTTTTCTACATGAATAATGGAAACTGTCAGTGGTTGAACTTAACTTGACCTGTTGCTTTGTATGACCCATTCACTATTGTATACCTGTAATACTCGATGAAAAATAATGCACATTGTGATAAAATAAATACATTTTTAAATACCAGTTTTACATCAAATCACAATCATGTTTGAAAATGATAAATAATTTGGGCATTGATTAGTGTTGATTGCACACCAACATTAAGTGACAGTGGAACCTTGGATGTGGTGTCTGCTACTGAACTAGACTGCAGCTTGCCAAAACTACACAAAAAGTTTTGTTTGAATGTAGAAAGAAACAAAATAAAGAATGAAAATCCTCATGACAGTGCAATGTTGTCACTTCATTTGCGAAATGTACATGTGTATCTGCTAAAAAAAAAACCTATCCTGTATACATTGCACAAGATGACACCATTTTGCCGAGTTATGTGCCTGTGAATGCAAAAGTTAGATTTTTGTGCCTTATTGCATACAATTGTGTTACCCAAGTACACCACTCTCATTATAACTCACACACAGCAGATTTAAAAAAGATTAACCGCAGCATAAGCAATTGCTGGAATTACTGAGAGATCTCTGAAAAATTAAGAGATGGACATCAACATTAGGATGAAGGGGTTAAGTGGTTGAATACTCCTTTGATAATTGTATTTGGAATACTTGTCGGTAAATAGCTTTTTCTGATGAAGTTCTTCGCTTTTCTGTTAAATTACCTGTAATTTCAATATATCCAGTGTCTGGAAGATTGATGAAAACATTGCATCAAGTGGTTTCAGTACACATCACATCTGTGTGAGCAAAACAATGTGTATTGCATCAGTGCTTATTGCATGTAAATGTCGATCCATTCCAGGGTTTGGACAACTAGTTCATTTCCCATAAAATCTTAAAGTTGATAGATAAAAAAATAAAATTAATTTCTTCATTAGACTTGCAACCAAATCACATATTCTTCCATTTATTAGTTAGAGAAAATTGTTCAGGCTTAAAAATGTGTTTTGCAGCATTTTCTTGCACCTTGTATTGCTGAGCATGGGACTGCCTGGTCCTCGCCTAAGCTAGCCTTGCAAGAGTCCATATTTTGTAAGGAAATTAAATACAGGATATCAAAATAAAAGTGAACATTTTGTTGTTAACAAGTACATAGATAAAAGTTTATCAAATGTATAATGGAAAAATTATAAATCCATTTACAAGTTGATAGGTTCATCTCAAAATATTTAGTGCTATTTATTCTTCTTCCAGTAGACAGGTGCTCTGGTTATAAACTAATTAGTGGTCTGGTACTTATGGTGTTACTGTAAGTCCAAATTAAATTACTTTTGATCAAAACACAGTTAGTACTCAGTTGTAGTTCTTATGGGAATGCTTACTTACATCGCTGTGGCCGTCAGTTGAACTTTAAAATGAGTTATATCTTAAAGTAATTAAAGTAATTAATCAATACTGAAAGTTTAATTGATCATTATTTTTATTGTATATATTGTTATTTGCTTACTTACTGAGAACATATTTTTTTCAAAGAAAATCTAACAATTTTATAAAATCCTGTTAATTTTGCTGTGTTGTTGCTAAATTTGCAGGCACTAAATGCCATTTTTGAGGTCAAACCAACAATATATTAAAGTTTCCTTTACCCATTTTAATCATGGTTTTCTTTACATTTGACAAATATGGTAAATTCTTTTGGTATTTTATTGAAAACAGCGAGATCCAAACTTAGATTATGTGTTTTAAGAGGGTTCCTGATTCATCAGGTGTGAGTTATTGGGGGAGATATATTAACAAAAATGAAACCAGTTTGCATTGAGTAGTGTTTTCATTTTGTTATTTATTGAAAATTAAGTGCAAAAGAGGTATGTATTTGTGTCAAAAGCAGACATCATGAAAGGTGTCATTAAATTTAGATTTTGGTAAATCTTAAAGTAACTATCAATAATATACTGCATCCTTTTTTGAATTCAGAAGCAGTTAGTTTTCCTTTGTCTTTATCTAAATTATCTTCTTTCTTTCTGCAGGCATTCCATTCCATAGCTAAATGTGTAGCAGCACTCACAGTGATGAGTCCTGGTGAGGCTAATAATGTTGTCAATCAATTTGTCAATGATGTCAAGGTAAGCTAAAGGAGAAAGCTCAGGGAGGCTTTTATTTTGTCAGTCAGATTTTGAGTGATGTCAGAGTGAGTCAGATGATGGTCACTGAAGAAATTTATATTTTGCCAATTGATTTGTCAGTGATTTCATGAGAAGTAAAGGAGAACTCTGATGGAGTTGATGAATGTACCTTAGTTTTCAGGGGTTAACAGAGAAAGCCCTTTTTTATATTTGGCAGCTTTTCTTTGATATCAGAGTCACTACAAACAATAATATTATAAGCATGGAAAGTAAGTGGATTTTACATAGAGGTATTCATAGTTGGCATTAAATACAGCAGAAGTACATACAGATATCCACAGTGGCCATCTTGAATGGTCTAGTTGGTCCTGGTTGAAAACGGTACTGATTTGTCATCGAATATGACTGCCACAACAATCACTTTAAAAGTCTTGTAATCGATACACGCTCTGAAAGGAAAGTCGTAGTGACACGTTGATTTCACTAGAAAACTTGTTACAATGTCCTGTTGGTCCTAAATGAAAATTGATCCAATCTGACAACCGTTATAGCCACCACAGTGTCCGTCTCGAAAACCTTGCTATTGCTACACCTCCTGAATGGATGTTCATATCATTATGGTACTTTTACTAAAAGGCTTGATAATGGTGCTGACCCTATTGTCCAGTATGGACTCAAAGCAGCCTTCTTGAATATCTTGTTATCACTATTACTGTTGAATGAAAAGTCATATTGCCATGGAGTTTTCACTGGAAGACATGATATCTAGTTGTTTCTAAATCAAATGCTGCTACTTGAACATCCAGTATGGTTGCCTCAGTAGCAGTCTTGAAAACAATCTTGCTGCTTCTTCTGACAGGATGATCATATCAGTATGATTGTTTTTGCTGAAAGACTTCTTATGATGTCTAGTTGATCCTAAAGAAAATGTTGAAGCTGAGACATCCAATATGACCGCAACATTTTAAAAATATTATCATAGCTTCTGAATGAATGGTCTTACCAAAATGGGGAGTTTTCATGAGAGAATTCCCATAGTGACTAGGTGGTCGTAAATGAAAATGGTGCTGCTCAGACCACTAATATGGCCACCACAATGGCCATCTTATAAATCCTGTTATCATAACTCCTAGATCTATACTCATATAGGCACTGTGCTTTCACTTTAAGTCCAAAATGGAAATGATGTAATCTTAATATGTGGTATGGCGACCATGACTGCTGATCTGAAAATCTTATCATTACCACTTTAGTAAGGAAGATCATGTCAGCATGGAGGTATCACCAGAAGATTTCTTAAGATGACTTGTTAGTCATAAGTTAAAAGAGTGCTGATGGGATGTTCAATACGGCCACTAGTGGCCATTTTAAAAATGTTTTTTTTTGTTGCTCTTAAATGGAAGGTCATTTTGACATGGGGTTTTCTTCAGAAGGGTTCTTTTGGTGCCTAGTTTTTCCCAAATGGAAAATGATACAAGCCGAGTCTAAATTGAGTCACCATGGTTATCTTTAAATTGTTATCGCTTCATCTTCAAAATGGATGGCCATATCAACATGGGGTTTTCAAAAAGAGGACTTTTATAATACCTAGTTGGCCATAAAAGAAAATGGCATTAGTGGTACATCCAGTATGGTAGCCATCTTATAAATCTTGTTTACACTACTACCCATCAGTGGATGGTCATATTGCATGGGATTTTTATCAAAAAACTTCTTGGATGTCTAATTGGTCCCAAATGAAAATGATGCCAATCTGACATCCAGTATGGCTACCACAACAGCTAATAGAAAATCTTCTTGTCATTGAAGAATAACAGTGTTACTTTCAGCACTCTCCATTTATAAAGAATAAATGACCTATCTTGAATATCTGGAAATTATTTATGGCCATTAGAGCATTTGTCCACTCGAGGGAATCTTGTTTTTCATATTTGTATCATCGTAATATTTAGAGTATGGAAAACAGTAGGAAAATACTTCAGATGGTTTATATGTATTGATGCTTGATTTAGGAGCAACCCAGTGAAACCTTGTGGAGTTGTATGGTTTTTAATGGAAAATGTATATCATCTGAGGTCAGTGAACAATACAGTTTTGTATGGCCTATTTTGTAGGGTATAGTATAAGATGATTAAATTCTGCTAATCAATACTTTTTTTGTAGTTTGATGAAAGAATATACATGAATGTGACTGTTGGTTATTTTATTTTTTTGTTTGTTTTGCAGAATCTTAAGTCAACAGATTCTATCAGATTGTTTTCATTATTGGCCCTTGGAGAAATTGGGAAACACTTGTAAGTTTTTCTGTTTGTAGGTAAGATGTGTCTTGAAAAAAGAATGTTTTGTGCCATTTTTTATTTATTTAGGTATGTTTAACTTAAAAGAGTTGCATGACTTATTGTTTAAGTTATATTTAGAAATAAGAAATTAGTTAATCAGGGATTAAACAAGTAATTCAACTGATGCCATGTATTTGAATGAAGTTTGAGCAATTGAAGTTGCTGTATTTCAATTCTGCTGAGCTTGCCTAGGTGGAGCTCGTTGTAGAGCCAGCCATGATGGAAGCTTGTTATGGGCCTGCTTTGGTGGAAGCTTGTTGTTGAGCCAGCCGTGATGGAAGTATGTTGTAAAGCCAGTCATGATGGAAGCTTGTTGTAGAACTAGCCATGATGGAAGCTCATTGTAGAGTCAGTCTTGATGGAAGTATATTGTAGAGCCACCATGATGGAAGCTTGTTGTAGAGCCAGCCATGATGAAAACTCTTTGTAGAGCCAGCCATGATGGAAGTTTGTTTTAAGCCAACTTTTTTTGGAAGCTTGTTGTAGAGCCTGCCATGATGGAAGCTTCTTGTAGAGCCAGCTGTGATGAATGCTTGTTGTAGAACCAGCCATGAAGGAAGCTTCTTGTAGAGCCAGCTGTGATGAATGCTTGTTGTAGAACCAGCCATGAAGGAAGCTTCTTGTAGAGCCAGCCATGAAGGAAGCTTCTTGTAGAGCCTGCTTTGGTGGAAGCTTGTTGTAGAGCCAGCCGTGATGGAAACTTATTGGAGAGCTAGCCATGAATTTAAGTACCCCAAAATTTTCACAAAATCATTACAACTGATACTGAATTCACAGTAAAGCACTCTCCCTATGAGGCTATTCATTATTGCAATATTAGTGTTGGAGGGTGGGGTTAATGACCATGGATCCAGTTTCATAATTCATGAGCAAAATTTATAATGTACCTCACTATAAGATTGTCAGACTAAATCACTGTTTCATTTATTCAGGAATTTGTCACCTCATCTATTTTACATAATGACAAGTCTATTATATTGTGCTTGTCTTTGATTTTATTTTCATGCCGTCTTGCTTGCATTAGTATAGAGTGAGACATGTGTCACTATTGGGCAGCAATAGTGATGATTGGCACAGGCATTAGCAAAGTTAAAATTATATGTGAGAGAAAATTGTAGTAGATGAGACAAATTGTTTCAGAATGACATTTTGTTTGTGATTGTGCATATAATTTATGTAGGGCAGACAAGGCACAGTTTTAACTTTAAAACTTGATTGCTGATGAAGGTATTATTTATTATCTGACCTGTGTGGAAGATTGACTTTGAAATGACTTTGACGTTTGTCCTTATGGATGTATATATAAACGTCTCTTTACACTCCAGGTTGACCTCAGTGTGTAAGCTTTTATTTAGATAAATGAAAGGCAGGCACGACAAGTAGGGGTCTCATTTTCTAGATCAACAGATCCTTTGTTGGTAATTTTCTTTTTTGTTTTGGAATATGTTTTGTAGAACTTAAGGTAGAACAGGTTTGTATTTTTGAAGTAAATATCTTGCAAATTGTCAATTTTTGACCCAAATAATTCTTTCAATGTTAATGGAATTCATTGTTAACTTCCATTTTCATCTCTTATCCTATATATATATATATATATATATATATCAACAACATTACTGTCCTTCAACAGGGATTTAAGCAGTCATAATGAGATACAGAAAGTAATTCTGGAATCCTTTGCCTCCCAGAATGAGGAAGTGAAGGCAGCTGCCTCCTATGCTTTAGGTCAGTATTATAATTTTTCGTTGGCTGTGTGTACTAAGTTGTTACAGTAGGATCAAATTTTTCTAGAAAATTGTACAGGGACAGTTATGAAACTTGAGTATGCATTTGTTGTAAAGTGTATATAGATAAATATTACTGCATATAAATGATGCCACAAATTTAGACTGAATTACGTGACCGATGTTTGGAGGTTTTGGCTCCTGCTCCACTTACAGTATTTTGGGGGGAAGTTCGGAATTATTTATCTAATTGAAGATCGTATTTGACAACACAGGGTAGATCTAGAGTAAAAATTCAGGATGCATTGGAAATTTTCACTTATATAAAGGACACTTGTCCATAAAGAAGTATGCTTTAATTTCCCTTGAGTGTCCTTTATACATAGGTTTTACTATACTTGAAGTCTGTGTATAATACATATAATTATATATAGCAGGTGATTTCTTTTCATCCATTACTACTAGATATATTTCATTGTTTGGGGAAGAAAAAAAGCTTGATATCTTAGTGAGTGGCAAAGACACAAGTAATAATATTTCTCTGTATAGCAAGATGTAATATATCTGATATTTATGCAGGAAAAGGAAATATTCTCTTTTATTATGTCCCAAATTTGCTTCTAAATCGAATATTATAACCTTTCACAAGTTTATTTCAGTATCATTCATTGGCTTATTATAAAAACTATCAATGATTTGAGAGAAATTTAGTTTTTGTATGACCTCATCTTTTACAATAAGTGACATTTTTGACATTTTGCAAAAGTATTTTCCCCTGTCTGGGTTTTCATATTGTGAGGGTAGCAGAAAGGACATATCTCATAAAAATGCAAATTGTGGCAAGTCTCATATCTTTAACAGATAATTATTTCCATGAATGAAAGTTAATGCTATTTCCATTTATTCCCTAATCTCACAAAATGCTTGATTTTCTTGCTGCAAGAACTTCAGTAAGTACACATAAGCAAGCATCTCATATCATGGTGGGATATAAGGATATATTTTTTGTCTGCTAAAATATAGGATATAACAAAACTATGAAAAGTATTTCACAGTTATTTCTATTTTGCACTTATGTATATAATAAATAATTTTATGGGACAAGTATGTCACTGATTAAATCATTGTACTCTCTTAAAAGACTAGCACAGATTATAAATAATAACTTTTAAATTTTATTATTTCAGGCAATGTTAGCTGTGGTAACCTGAACAAATTCCTGCCATTTGTTCTGCAAGAGATTGAAAGTCAGCCAAAGAGACAGTATCTTTTGTTACATTCTCTTAAAGAGGTTAGGCTTTTGATACATTCTTTTTAGGAGCTTAGGCTTTATCAGAATCTTCATAAGTTTGTATTCTTTGTAAGTTAATTAGATTTACAGATGGTGAGGTGCTAGACAACAAGATTAGACTGAATATATATATATATATATATATATATATATATATATATATATATATATTGCCTGTTTGGTATTAGTTTCTCAGAGAAGTATACCTTTTAACCCTTCCCATTGGGTCTCTCTTTCACAGTCAGTCATAAAATGTATAGAAATTGCAATTAAGTTTTGAATATTTTCTGGTAAAATTGTGTACATGCATTTGTAGTAGGCAGATGTTATTATATATTTGATGGATTTGGCTCTATGACCACTGGATCACTTTGAGAATGGGGTTAATTTTCAGGGAGGGGTAATTGGAATTTACAGTCAAAAACATGAAAATATGCAACGGTGAGCCATCAACATAGAAAAATGCATTCATCAGGATGTATAAAATTACTAGACAAGTATTGTTGAATGATAAGTATCAGCTTAGATAATGTCATGTTTGTAGGTAAACAAGTGATATAATATAATATCACAGAGATGGGCATTGAGTATTTAAGGTTTCCCTTTGACCTGTACTCCAGGGTTTTAGATGTGGATTTCATATTTGACTCAAATCTGATGCACATGCAGTATCGCCTGAGCATCATTTTGACAATCAGAAAGTTTGTCTTAAGTGTCAGATGCTATAATTAGTACCATGTCATAACCTTTGACCTTCTTGCTGTTTGAATTAACAAACCTATACACCTGCCTGACCTGCTAATCAATTAGCAATATTCTTATTAGAAACTATAAGGAGGATTTCATGTGATTGATAATTAATATATATGTAAACTTTGTTCTTTTATTTTGAGAACATCAACAGATTGTTTGAAAAACATGGATAGAGATAATTGGAGCTCAACACCTCTTTATAAAGTAAGATGGCAAATTGGCTGTGATGACTAGAAGTTAGAATGTGAATTTGACTCACAATTTTACAATTTTTAATTTTGGAAATTTCACTCCAAAAGTCAGTGACCCATTGCTTTAAGATTGTAAGGGAAATCGCTGGTATTGATGAATTATTTGTTTGACATTTTGGAGCCAAAGGTATGAAACTATTTTGTCCTCTTATTTGCAGATTTGGATCTTGTTTATGGTTTTAGTAGGGGAGTTTCCCACATTTTAACAAATCCTAAAAGCAACACAGCTGGAGCTTGTCCATCTCTCTATCACACTTGTGTTTTCTTGATAATTCCTGAGCCATTGAGATATTTCAGGAAAGCTGGTATGCTTTTTGCATCTAGAAGTTATTTCTCATAAAATATAGAACCTCTCTGATCAGAATTATCCCTGTTTGTATTACAAATTGTGTCAATCTGAGCATCACATATTTCTGATTATCTCCTGAACCATTTGACATATCTTCTTGAAGCTTTCTGGATTGAATTGGTGCATGTCTAAGTTTTACATTCAAAACATCTTATATGACTGCTGTGGTATGTTACTGTACAAGGTACTAAATGGAATGATTATTTATGAAGACACTAAGGACTTCTGATACAAGTATTTGCTATGAAAAAAATAACTGCAGTGAATGCATACACCTTGATATACCTAGAAACAGGCTCATCAAGGATGTTCTTGACTTGAGTTCCACATGGAATGTATGACAATTACAGATGAATCAAAACTATTTAGTTTTATAAATGACAGTGTTTGGCACTATCAGAACTAAGCCATATAGTTCTGAACTCTTTTGTCCTGCCATGAATATGGTTGTGTTATTCATCCGATTCATCCATCCATCCAATTTTGCATTAGGTAAGTGTTTAGACATCCAGGTGGGGTATATGTTTCTTGAACATACTAGACTCACAATTGAAAGTGTACTGGTTTGAATCCTGCCATCAGTTAACTTTGTGTGTGTGTGAAGGCATTTTACTTGAATTGCCTCTGTACTAAATAAACTTAATGTTTTACTATACCATGAAACACCTAACCAAATCAAACTGATGAACACATTTCTTATATATCACAGTTTCTTCTGTTATGGATTCTGATGAAAAAAACAAAATTCATCATTTTGAAATTAAAGAAGTAAAACTATAAGAAATTTATAAACGTATCTGTGGTTTTAGATGAAAAAAAGAAACCTTTTAAGTTTTCTCATTGAATTTCCCGTTTTCCCGTTTCATTTGTATTGGAAAATGTTTAATACGTATATGGTTGATATCCCAAAACTGGAATTGTATACTTGGTTAAGAGTATTCTGTCTTAGCATAAAAGATAATAAGATTCCTAGAGAAATACTTTCTTGTTCTTTTGAATGCGACTAATTATGATTTTGCACTGATTCCTCCAAGAGCTGCACTGTATTTTGTCTATGGCAGATTATCAGCTGTGAATCTGGGTCACAAGCAGGAGTACATGCACTGCAGCCCTATGTACAGTCTATATGGTATGTTATCAGTTTTGCACATTCATATGTAGTCTGTATGGTATGTTATAATGTTTGCACAGCCCTATGTACAGTCTGGATGGTATGTTATCACATTTTGTACAACCCCATTGTACAGTTTGTATGGTGTAAGTTTTGCACAGCCCTGTTGTACAGTCTTTATGGTACCATATATACACACTTATAAATCATGTATAACTGCAAACAACAAAGATCCTGATCTGCCATAGCATAATGTGCATGCAGATCAGGTGTTTTGTTGTATTTTCTACTGATCACTCCTAACAGACTCAGATCTGCCAGCGCATTATGGGACAGCAGATCTGGGTCTTTGTCATTTGTAGTTAGACTCGTCTTATAAGCGAGAGTTTATGGTATGTTGTAAAGTTTGCATAGACTTTTGTACTGTTTGGTATGTTGCAATGTTTGCACAGCCCTATGAACAGTGTATTATGTTTGCACTGCCCTATGTACAGTCTTTATGTTATAATGTTTGCATAGCCCTATGCACAGCTTATATAGTATGCTGTAATGTTTGCACAGCCGTATGTACATTCTGTGTGTTATAGTTTTTGCACAGCCCTATGTACTGTCAGTATTGTATGTTCTAATTTTGCTTAGCTCTATGTACAATTTGTATAGTATGCTATACTTTTTGCACAGCCCTTTGTACATTATGTATGGTATGTTATAACTTTTGCACAGCCCTTTGTACAGTCTGTATGGTATATTATAATGTTTGCATAGCCCTATGTACTGTTTGTATTGTATGTTATAACTTTTGCACAGCCCTATGTACAGTCGATTTAGTATGTTACACTTTTTGCACAGCCCAGTTCTTCCATAAAGGTTCCATAATTGCCAGTAAAACTTGCATACAAGTTTGAAATCATCTGGATCAATGTATAATTCAGAACATATAAAG
This sequence comes from Megalonaias nervosa, assembly GCA_016617855.1. Classification (NCBI taxonomy): domain Eukaryota; kingdom Metazoa; phylum Mollusca; class Bivalvia; order Unionida; family Unionidae; genus Megalonaias; species Megalonaias nervosa. The sequence goes on from JAECUM010002224.1 coordinate 81,684, forward strand.
CTTTATCTTTGCTTAAGCAATCCATTTTCCTGTGCTTAGTCACAAAACTAATTTAGCAGGTAGTTTTTACCTGTCCTTATTGTATTCAGTCATGAGTATAATATACATTATTTGGACTGAGACTTAATAATGTAACATAGCAATTTGTCTTTGAGATCCATGGTGGTTTAATGGTTAGTTTCCCTAACTAGCGAACACAAGAGTGCATGGTCAAATCCTGCCCCGACAAAGGCAAGGCATTTTACTCCAGTTCCCTTGCCAGTGTAACAAGATAACCGAGTTGGGATTTCGGATTAACAACAAAACACTGTTGATGGTAATACAAATACAATATTTAATGATGTATGATTTAAATAAGAAACGAAATATGATTGATACTTGCGTGTATGGGTCCAAATATTGGACAAATTAACATCATTCGCATGAACCTACTAATGCAACAAATACAGATATATGATCTTATACAGTACAAGGACAAAAAGAAAGAACGATTCATGGCATATCACAAAATGAAAAGAATGAGTTTTACACAACTGCAAAACAAATGAAGTATTCACTCAAAATAGTGAACTGATATTTTACTCAAATAGTAAAACAAAAGTATTCACTCAAAATTGTGAACTGATATTTTACTCACTCAAAATAGTGAACTGATATTTTACTCAAATAGTAAAACAAATGAAGTATTCATTCAGAATAGTGTACTGATATTTTACTCAAATAGTAAAATGATAATAAGACAGATATCACAAGATATCTCTTCACTTCCTAAACACTGGGTATAACAAGACCCCGAAATTAGCCCACGGCCAAAAGATTTCATGCATGGAGCAACACAAACACTCCCTCAGCATCACACTTTGCTACGAGTCACACTGGCCAATCAAGCAAAGGTTATAGGTAGTCACCGACCACCATTCATTCCTAGGTCAAACAAGCAATTAGCGTCCACCACTTTGGTCTGCATCGCCCGATCATCTGCTACTTGACCCGTAACACACTTCACTCAGCTGCACGGCCACCGTCCAAACAGCTCCGTTGCCAGCTCCATCATCAGCTTCACAGCCGCTATGGCCAGCACCACAGCCGTCATGGTCAACTTCCATGATCAGCTCTTTAGCTGGTACCTCGTCAACCCTGACCTCCATGGTCAGCTCCACAGCTACCGTCAGCTCTGATCCCCATGGATCAGCTCCACAGCTGCCACGGTCAGTTCTAATCATCATGGTCAGCTCAGATCACCATGGATCAGCTCCCATCAGCTGAAAATACATCCAGTACTGTGTACTATGCATGACACGGGCATATACGGTAACACGTAATGACGTTATATACGGAAAGTTATAAACAAATACATTATCAGTCCTGCATTACAAAACAATAAACGGGTTCAGAAGTGGACCTGTGAATCATACGATTCCTATAGCACTAAAGTTTCTTAACTAAATGCGACTTTGTAAAGTTCTTGCTAAGTCACAGACACGAATAGAAAATATTAGCATTATACTACGCAAGTCGAAGGTACAGAAATTATACGAAGATAAACGTGGTAGTACAATAGTTATAACTTACAATACACATGAGAAAAGTAAATAACTTACATACCTCTACAGCTGGAGATATGCAGGTCTCTAAGTAGACCGCCAACTGACAAAATGTTCCGTAATGTGTCAATGTGATCTTACTGTGAGGCATTTATACACAGACAATGTAGCTTTACATTGTCTGTGCAATTCACGTATTCAGGTTTTCCCATTGAAAGCACTTCGTGCGTGCGGCATAGGATGAACCGAACTCATTATTTCGAAGTAATGTAGAATATACATCAGTCACCCTCGGGTATCGTTGTACACAAGAAACGAAACCTGAGTACATGTATTTAATAAAGAAATAGGTTTATACCATTCCGTGACTGCCAGGATATAACCTTTGTTTCTTGATGTGCTATCAAACAGCAATCATATAATCATTCTGTGTAGTAAAATATGCCATTAAATAGGAATTAATTAATGAAGCTATCTGGTTATATTGGTCATTAAACAAGGATCAGTTAATAAAGCTGTATGTTCTTTGTGCCATTAACCATCCTTCAGTTAATCAAGCTGTCTTGTTATGCCCGAAATGGAATTCCAAGCTTGTACATTGTGAATTTCTGAATCTCACAGAATAATACATTCCTCTTGCTGTAGGCTGCTCTTTGTGTATCTTAGTACATCCATTGCATAAATTTCATATCTGATTCTCAAGTTACATCCTGTAAGAATTACTACTTATATTTCAGGTCAATGTTATTCAGTCATTGTGAATGCCCTGAAGAAGGAACAAGGAATGTGGTATCAGAATGTCTGGGGAAGCTGACCCTGATTGACCCGCCTACACTGCTGCCCAATCTTAAACATCATTTAGGCTCCCCATCCCCTTACACTAGAAGCACAGTGGTGACAGCTGTCAAATTTACAATCACTGATCAGGTAGCTGTACATGTCTTTAGAACTCTGTGTTATAACCCTTGATAATTCATACCATAAAAGCATGCAAGATGGGCCATTTTTGCAGCCCAATCATTTCCATTACATTTTGCCAGCTAGATTTTGTTTTGCTTTGTTTAACTTTAAAAATGCACATAAAGCCATAAAAAAAATTATGTCAGTTAGCCACATAGTTCTCTGATTTACTAGGTACCTCACAGAGGATTAAAGGTCCCATTTTATTGACTTGTAGGGAAACTCATTCAGTAATGTACAGGTGAAAATGAATATTAATTGATTTTTCCATTCCAGGTAACAATCATTTGCAGAGTTTGTCATTAAACACACATCGGTATGAACAGTTTAGTTCATGAGATACTTATCTAATTGGTTTTAAAAATTTGATAATATCCTTGCTTGATGTTAATTTAGAGCCATGTATCCAATAGCAGCCACTTTCTCCATCTGTCCATCTGTATGCCTGCTTCATGATCCAGTCACACTTGTACCCACCGAAACTTTGTATACATTGCACATAATTGGATGTCATTTGGTAGGTGAAATGTTGATGACAAATTCTGCCTTTTAATGGTTGTGTCCTTTTACAGGTTTGTCTTTACAGATTCAGTAATGATGGAGTTTGTGCCCATTTTCCATCAATTTTCAATCTCGACTACAGCAGAACCTTGAAAACCAGCATAGCTCCAGAACCATTCAGCATGTTATAATTCAATTTAATGTGAACAGTTGCTCTTGTTGTTGTTGTTATAGGGTTTAACGCCATTTTTCATCACATATAGGCTATACATGGTAGCCAGTATAAATGGTGGAGGAAGAACCAGGAAAGAACCACCGACCCACAAGAAGAACAGTCTCTGTAACTTTAATGTGTCTTTTATAGTTAGCCTTATTTGCTCCTTTATGGATAGAGTTGTTATGCCTCTTGTCAATCAAATTATTGTCTTCAGATTGAAACATGGAATGTTGCTTGTACTCATTATACCTTAAGAACTATTCAGTATATTAGGATGGAATTGGGTAAGAACGTTGTCTTTTAGACCTAGATGTAACTTGGGTTTTGTCACGTCTATGTCATTATAGACAGAATTGTTGGCATTATATTTCATTTCAGTAAACTTCATATCTTTACATTGGATCATGCTTGTGATCTGCATAGCTCAGGATCAATTCCATATATTCTGATGCAGTTTGATGTAAAAATTGTTTTGTAGACATAGATGTGCCTTTTATACATTTTTCTTGTCTTCGATTTGGAAAGAGGTAAATCCCTTTTCAATCAGTTTAATTTAGTTTCAATCTGTTTAATTTGTTTTACACGAGATGTTGCTTTAATTATGATTCATTGAAGGAGTTGCATGCATTCCACATCATTCATTTATAAGAGTCTTGAACATAGAATGCCCATCTTTCCGTTTTCCTTGCAAGGTCCCCCATTTAAGGCCCTATGGAGAAAATCACAAGTCTTGAACACTATCAATTGAATCCCACAAACGATTCTCTCTTGCTGGTTTAGTAGACAACGACCTTATTCACCCCCGGCAATACGAATTAACTCGAAAGACAAACAATATACGCGACCATTACATCAACTTTGGCTCCACAACGTCAATTCGTGACATGTACATTAGCCTGGTTTATGGACTGTAGCATTTATCACCGGTAGCAACGATCCTTTGTTTTTTTTCAATATTCCTTTTATGCTTGTTTTTGATGAGAACAATCATTACTAATCAATCGGTCATTGTAACAACTGATTACATATAGGTCAGTGGTGTCCGTCTGTTCTCGCGATACGGTTGTTCACATGGATGTTGGGTCCTGTGATTAAGGCCGGGAAGCAGGCTAAGTGCGGGAATAATTAGTCTGGTTCCCTGCTTTGTATGCTCCCTGCGTTGCTCACCCCTTCATGAATAGCGGAGAACAACACAGGGAGCATATGAACCAGGGAACCAGACTAGGAAATAATCTACATATACTTTAGTCTGGTTTACGACAGAAGCTATAAAACACAAAAAGCAGAACTAAAAAAATTCAGAAATCGGTAGCCAGCCTATTTTTTTAAAAAAAATTTACAATTTAGAATGGTATGAGCAGTCGTTCTTACAGGGATTAAATAAAGGTCGGTGGAGTTTATCCTCGTTTTTGCGATGTGGTCGTTCATAGCAGTGTCGAAATGCATATTTTGCCAAGACATCGCGGTTGCTAGTCGCATTCAGCAGGTGGTCACTCATAACAGTGTTTATATAATAAAATCGATTCATGCATTATGATTGTGGTCAGAAGTGACAGTTGGTCACTCATAGCAGAGGTCGCTCATGACAGTTTTTATTGTATAACAATATTTAAGTTTCTTCACTTTTACAAATATTTGGATGTTAACTATTGGACAAAAGGTGTCTTCACAAAGTTTGTTATCCACTTGAGTTAAACAAAGGAAATTTAGTGGAAATATTTGTATTTATATGTGGATGACCTAGTAATTTGGTAGGAATATTTGAATTTACATGTGGATGACCTAGTAATTTGGTAGGGATATGTGTATTTACATGTGGATGACATAGTAATTTGGTAGGAATATTTGTATTTACATGTGGATGACCTAGTAATTTGGTAGGAATATTTGTATTGGTGAATGACCTAGTAATTTGGTAGGAATATTTTTATTTACATGTGGATGACCTAGTAATTTGGTAGGAATATTTTTATTTACATGTGGATGACCTAGTAATTTGGTAGGAATATTTGGATTTATATGTGCATGACCTAGCAATTTGGTAGGAATATTTGTATTTGTATGAAATAGCCTTGTTAGAATTCCAAGCCATTAAAAAATATCAATATGTAGCCTGTTTTTGAACTTGTTGCACTTTCAGTGTAAACCTGTTTAAATGCTGCAGTGAATACCAGTTGAAGTAGACAGAGTAAATATAATAGTGATGGTTATTTTTAAATTTTTATTTTTTTATTTTATTTTTATTTTATTTTTTTTTTTAAATTTTTATATTTTTTATTTTATTTTCAGGCCTTTGCAACAGTATTCTCTTTTTTATTGTTTATATGTTTAAATTTTGATCAGATCTTTTGTTCTCAGTACAGTCAGCTGACAACATTGCAGCAATTACAGCATTTGGGCCATACATGTTTTTCAAAGATAACTTCTAATTTCTTCTTTCTTCAGCCTCAAGGCATAGATTCCTTGTTAAGAAATTGCATAGGAGATTTCTTGAAAACATTACAAGATCCAGATATCAATGTACGAAGAGTTGCCCTGGTTACGTTCAACTCGGCAGGTCACAACAAACCATCACTGATACGAGATTTACTGGACACCGTTCTTCCTCACCTTTACAATGAAACCAAAGTCAGGGTAAGCTGATGTCTTCATTATGCTTCAGAAATTAAGAATGTGATATGTGAGTGAACAATTTTGATTGTTTACTTGTTTTGTTAATTTTCTTTGTTAATCTATTAGTTACTTCCCCTTAGTTGAATACAACCTTATGTACTGTGTTATACATAACACATACTACCTTGAAAATTCATAGAATTTGAGGGGTTGTCTTATAACCTCCTTGAATTTCAGATTCCTGTTTTTATCCTTGAAAAGTCTTGGAATTTATTTTAAATTTTCCTGAATTTTGCCAAAATTCCATGAAGTTATGCAAATATTAAAACTAAATAAAATCAACAAAAAAACCCACCAGGTCAGTATGAACTATGCTATAGTAGGGGAAGAAATCATAGTCTTTCTATTAATTTCTCTTATTTGTCTTATCATCATATTTCACAAGTTACCTGAAATATTGGCATTGAAGGAGATATCGAACTTGAGACTTCTTGCTTGTCTTCTACAAAAAAAAGATGTTCACATTTTGTGATAAAGTTTTGTACTTCAGCATTCAGATAAATTCGCTTAAATTTTTTCCATTATACCTTGCAAATAAAATGGGGAATTAAAACATGTTTTAAACATGCAACAGTTGCAAAAATATTTTTTTCACTTTGAATAAGTGTACATAATTATGCTTTTTCAGAAAGAACTGATACGAGAAGTTGAGATGGGCCCATTTCGGCACACTTTAGATGATGGACTTGATATCAGAAAAGTTGGTACAATTTACTTTTTCAGAAGTATGGTTATCTGTTTTTATTTTTATCTGCATTTTTTGACATACTGTATATTTACAAATCAATCTCCAGATATATCTTGCTGATTATTTTTCAACCTATTGATGTCTTACCAATCAGTTGTTATATATGCATGTATTAGATTGCATCTGCTTATTATGTCTATCATATCTATCTATTTATCTCTCTTTTCTTTTTATACACCTACCCATTTATTGTTGAACCTATATGTAAATATTTTCAGCATTTATTTTGGAGTCACTCTATGCTGTGATTATATCTACATATCTGCCTGTCTATCAGTCCTTGTACTATTCAAAAAGACATTTATATCATACTCCAGGCAGAAAAAATACACTTGTAGACTAAAAGAAAAAAAACATTAATGCACACAGAATCGTGGCTTCATCCCTAAGTTTTCCGTCATATGTACTGGGTTGACAGCAACAAAAATCTCAATATGTGTCTCACCAGTCCTGGATTTCGAGGACTGGGCAGTCGATGCTCTTTCCATTAACTGAAATATTTTTGACACATACACTTACCCTTCATTGCCTCTGAATCCAAAGGTGCTACTACAAGCATAAGAAATTTTGAGTACCACATTTTGAATGCCCATCTCACAAGAAAAATAATCGCAAATAAATGACTTGATAAATCTCACAGTGGAGACCAAAAGAAAATTGAGAAATCTCATCTGCTAAAGCAACTATGATGGATTTCACATGCCCAAAGGCACTGGCTATTTGCCCAAAGTGGAATCATGGGTGTTAACCTAAGTGAATAAGGCACTTTTTGGACTGGTCTCGTGAACTTTATTGCTTCAGCTCTCATACTGGACCAGCTGCTTGATCATCCTAGCGTCAACGGCATGATATATACTTTGTCAGTTGACCTGAACTACAGTTCCATTTTGATGGGCCATTGTCACTCCTAATGGTCCCAGCTGTAATTGCCAGTGTCAGGTCCCTGCTCGTGGGCAATCAGTCTTTTGTGTTGAAACCTAATTCCAGCATGGCCCCTTCAACTCAAGGTTGTCCACAGGACCCAGTGAGATTTTAAGTGCTACAGGAAAATAAAAACTGGTTAAAAAAGGGAGATTCCATCAATTCTACTCTCATAATGAGAGGAAAGATGATATCTCTGCAAGGATACTATTGTCCTGCATAAGCTGCAGTATGTATTTTGAATATAAAGAATTGGCATGATGATTTCCACTCAAGTTGGCGGAGGGAAAATTTTCCCTTTTCCTGTAGCCACATCTTGACATTTGGAATCTATGCTCCAGCCAGGTTCTTAATCTAGAATGCCTCACATAACCTTAGAGGACTGGTAATGTTTCTCTGTGGGGTGAGGCAATGTAACTCCCTCCACCTCGTACTTATTCTTGTAGGGTATTATGATTTGGTAATGTAGTTTGAAGAAAGAAACCAGTTTGTTTTTAGCAAAAATTTTCCTCAATAAAATTTCTCTGATTATAATATGGATATGCCATCCCAACCTTCTCAGTTACATCATACTATCAGAACATGCAGTCTACTACAGTAGTAACTGAGGTACACAGGAGTTGGCACTATTCACTGTATCATTGGGAAATCACCTCTTCTGATTTAACTATATGTGGCCAGATGGAATTTATCCCACATAGCTAAAATATTCTATCTGGGAGAGCTGGATTTGCTAGGTAGTGGTAGTTGTCCTATGGTATTATGATCAGGTCAGTTTTATTGAAGCAATGTATTTGAGTAGAAAATTTTTTATTATTTTAAAAGAATGTATTTATATAAAAATTTTGCTCGATAGTTTAAGAACTTTGCTTTTTTTCCTCAGTTATCATTTATTTTACGTACCTTTTAAAAACATCTAACATCTTTATTATTTATTCTTTATCTTGTAGGAGTACATACTTACTGTTATGTGGGAGGGTTTCGTAAGGAATTTTGTAATTTTTATCATTAAATTTTTAGAATTTAATTTTTGGTTATCATTACAATATAGCCCTGATTATGCTGATGTGCCATGGGATTCTATACACATAGATACATGCTTTCTAAATTCACCAGTTGATGCATTTTCAGGCAGCCTTTGAATGCATGTACACGTTACTTGACTCCTGCTTGGACAGACTGGATATTTTTGAGTTTCTGAATCATGTGGAGGATGGCCTGAAAGATCACTATGATATCAAGATGTTGACTTATCTGATGTTAGTACGTCTTGCTCACCTATGTCCAAGTGCTGTGCTTCAGAGTAAGTGATCATATCATTTCAATGGTCATAAATTGAACTGCAGAGTAAGTGATCATATCATTTCATTGGTCATAAATTGAACTGCAGAGTAAGGGATCATATCATTTTCACTGGTCATAAATTGAACTGCAGATTAAGTGATATCATTCTCACTGGACATAAATTGAACTGCAGAGTAAGTGACCATATAATTCTCACTGTTAATACATTGAACTCACAGTAAGTAACAATATCGTTCTAACTGGTAATACATTGATCTCATAGCAGGACTTAATACATTAATCTGAGTTTACTGATAGCAAACACAGGAATCACCTTTATAGTATATACAACAAAGTTACTGGTATGCTTAAATCTTCTATCCAAGAACATGGCAAGTACATAATTGGCAAGAAAAATTTTTTGTGATGAGCATATGTAATGATAAAGGTAATTCATGTCTGGAAATATTAGGTAATCTCCCATGAAGCAAGCAGGGATGCACAATATCCTATACATGTACACAGTATTTATAAAAGAAAAGACAATGTCTTAATTTGTGGGTTCATGTTACTCAAATATTTCATTTAAAAATTGTATATCGTATTACATGATTAAAGCAATCATAAAAACAAAGGAGAAACCATTGGAATATTTCAGAAGTGTAAATCTAATGTAAGACAGTGATGACATAAGCTTATTTACCAAGTTGGAGCAAAATCTGATAAGAATTGTCTTTCAAGAATGGCAACAATCTAATCCAGTCAGATGCAAAATGACCTTACATTGATATTTTGCTAATATTGGGACTTACCCAACCTTTATGATTTCTGTTTGCCAAGTTTGATCACAATCGGTTTGCTGGAGTGTTGACATGTTTAGCCAATCAGATTGATATAGGTTTGTCACCCTTAGCCAAGCAGATTGCTATAGGTTTGTCACCCTTAGCCAGTCAGATTGCCTTAATGTTGACATGCTTCTCCAGTCAGTTTGCCTAAGTGTTGTCATTAATATGCATGGGCATCACTTTTAATTGAGATCTCGAGATATATACCTATTTACCAAGTTTGATTAAAATCCTTTCAGAAGGTACAGTCTCTTGTTATGTAAAAAAGCTCATCCAATCATATGCAAGATAACAACTAAGATATGCCCAAGTCTCACTTATAATGAAACTTGTACAGAATGCTGATGATATTAGTCTATGTACCAGGTTAAATTGGGTAAGAAACACCATCTGTCAGGGGCAAGATGCTGAGCCTGCACAATCACCTCATTAATATCCTTGGGTCTTCTGAATTGTTGAGCTCAGCTGACCTTGATGAATCAGCTAATATTTCAAGTTTATAAGAAACTAATGAAAAGTATGGATTCCAGAATGATATCAAGGTCAGCAATTGGATGCAGTGTCACTTTATTAATGTGTATGTATCTCATAATTTACATTAGCTGAAATTTTGGTCCTATTCCCAACATTCCAAGTTTGATCAAATTTGAATCAGAAATATTCCTTTAAGAGTGGTAACAAGCTCAGCCAATTAGATGCAGGTTCACCACATTGTTACTAACTTTGTTGTGGAGCATAATTGTCATTTTCTCTATGGAAATCAGTAGAAAAATATTCAGTGCAAGATGAATACCAGATCAGCAGAAAAACTGACTATTTCAAAATTAATTTACCTTCTTGCTTATCTGTGGGCATAGTGATAACACCATGATCAGTATAAAATCTGATTTTGAATTGGATAATTACATAGCTCTTTTCTTGAGCATTACAAAATTTGGTTCCAATTAAAGCATTTTTGGTTCTTGATTACAGATTTTCATGATTGTGGGTAGGCATCTTTGCCATAAGCTCACTTGCTAACATTTATAGGTATGTGTGTGTCCAGGTATGCTAAAAACATTTGTGTGTATGTGTCCAGGTGTGCTAAACATTTGCATGTATGAGTGTGTCCAGGAGTGCTAAACATTTGTGTGTATGTGTCCAGGTGTGCTAAACATTTGTATGTATGTCTCAAGGTGTGCTAAATATTTGTATGTATGTGTCCAGGTGTGCTAAACATTTGTATGTATCAGTGTGTATATCAGACCATTATATTATTTAACCATAACATAGTTTTAGTCAGATAACTATCAGAATCTTTAAATTTTGTTAATGTTTAAATTTCTGGCACAGTTTTTATGAGAAGATGAGTCTGGTACAGCAATTTCCACAGAGGCTTCAATAATATTTTGTATTAGATGCATTTTAGTATCTGCCTTGGTCATAGAAAAATATAGGGTCAGTGCAGTTCCTCGTATCCTTGTTGTTGTGTGAGATCATGCACATGTGTATATTCAAAAAAATGCATCTCCTTTCATAATTTGAGATGAAGATTTTATCTTTTGGATGAAAAAAAAGGATAAATTATAATCATAGAAGATTTATCTACCTCCGTGCAACTCCACAAACTATAGCAGAAAACGACATTTTTTGGTCAGTTCCTTTGACCCATCTGCCATCAGCTCAAATATCCTGTCACAGGTAAAGAAGTAACAAACTATTCCATCTTGGAAGAAAATCACTGCTCTCCTCCCCATCACCAGTAATGAAAGGTGCATAATCTAACAGTGTCGGTGTTGGGTAGATGAATTTATACTTACTTTAGAAATGTCTTGTAACAGTGTGGATTCTGTATCAGTTTTATGTCTGGATCAATCATCCAACTTTATTTTATTTTTGCAGGGCTTGACAGATTGGTGGAGCCACTGAGGGCAACATGTACCACAAAGGTGAAGGCCAACTCCGTCAAACAGGAGTTCGAAAAACAGGATGAGTTGAAACGGTCAGCAATGAGAGCTGTGGCATCTCTCCTCACTGTCCCAGATTCAGGTGCGTTCTGATTACTTAAGCCATGAGATGACATCATTTTACAGCTTTGCACTGCCCATGTCTGATGCCATCTTGAGTTGTGGATTTACAAACCAGTACAAAACTGTAAAATGGTCTGGATTGATTGATCTGTTTTTTTTTTTTAACAAAAGTAATGAAAACCATGTAGGAGTTGCGACCCTTTCCATTTCAAGGTTATAGTGATTAAGTGAATTTGAATATTGAATCAGTGTGTATTACTGTGGGGGAAAAAATGAAAATGCAATGTGAATTTTCTTTTTTTTGTTCAGTTTAAAATGTGAGATACATGACGGAAAGGTTTTGGATATTCATTTATTTTACATAGATTGGAGTTTTCTGGATGAATTAAAATTCAGCATTATATAATGTAAAAATGATTGCTTTGTAGGTCATGAAATAAAGGGTTTTGGTCATATTTTTAGGGATACAATGCATTAATGTGGGAAATATTGGGATTAAGGAGATAAGTTTAAATTTTGTGCCAATGAAGGGAACATCTGCAAATGGGTGATATGTAAATCACCCAGAATTGTACCTTTTGGGCAGATGTATAAAGTACAGTTTACAGTGTACTTGTTATCTTGTTTTGGTGGAGTCAGGTAGATGGCTTAATGTTAGGTTGATTTGTTGCCCAGAGGAAAAACTTGATTTGACTTGGAATAAAATTATGTTGCATTCCAATTAATTCATCAAGTTTTTGTTTATTTCTAAGGTCTTTTAGCCTATTCAACTTATATTGCAAAATGTTCTTAAAATTTCATAGTAAATCCCTATTAATTTATTATCACTTAACAGGGCAAACTGCATCCAGTTGTTCTTTTGCTAACAGAGCTAGATGAACTATGCATTCTTATATACAGTACATCTCACATGTATTTTCGGATTCGTATTCTCACGGAGTTGTTGAGGATGACCAACGAGGAACGGACATGGTCTCTATCAAATTGGCGTGGCTTACTGTATATGACCTCTGCAAGTATGGTCTTAGAGGTTGAGAGAGAGCAAGAGGGAGAGAGAGAGAGATTTGCCAATTTATCTACATCATTAACAGATGATTATACAGATTTCCTAATTCTAATGAAATCTATGTAATAGATATAATGCCAAGTCAAATATTAAATAATGTGAACATAGTTGCAATGCCTCAAAAACTGTACTAATACTATTGTACTTTTTTCATTTACAAAGGGCTGATTAACACCTTTTGCAAAAAGCTGATGATTCTACTTTATTCAAAGAAATCTTAACAAACTTAGACACAAACTTGATGAGGCATTGTTGATCTTCTCCTGAACAGTGCATTGTTATGCAACTGTTTAAACATGAAAAATAGCCCTCTGAGGTATGTACATTTAAAATCCCGATGACAGTTGCTTCTGTTTAAAATACAACAATCCAAAAACCCAACCATACGAGCAACAACAACAACACTGAGTTTACACTTCAATGCGAACCACATGTTTAGGCCTTGAAAGTTATGATCCAGTCCTGAGGCTGAATATGCATGTACATAGCTACGAGCTTTAGTTCAATTCTGACTGCATTTATACTATATGGGACTGGTCAGTTAATTTCTTTGCGACGGGGGCAGTTTTAAAATTCTTTTCATGTATCACAAGATAAAATTGTTTCAAATGATGAAACCCTTTGAAAACTTGAAAGGTCTCTCCCTAATATAGAACTAGCTTGAGCAGATGTTGTACAGAAATAAAGATAGTGACCATTGTAAACACGGTTATAAAACTAGCATCAGAAGACGGTGTCAATTTCAGCATGGGAAAGGCACATTTCTAACATGAAGCTATTTGACTTTTGTTTGTTGCAGTTTACAGCTCAAAAAATTGTTCTGTCATTAACAGCGGAAGTTTGGTAATTGCTTCTAATTAATCAGACCGCAGCATATTGTTGAAATGAATAATAATGTGGAAAATGGTCAGATGTTAAATGTTCAAGAAATTGAAGGCATTCTATCCACATGTGTCCTATTATTTGATGTTCTTGTAAGGAAAATATAAAAACAAAATTTTTATTATAATAAAAAAAATAAATGAAAATAATCAGTCATATTGGAAATGATGCATCAGTAACATAATCATAATATAGATCTAAGATGTTTTATTAATTCACTGCAGTTTCCTGTTTGTGGCTGTTGGAGCATTTGGCTATTGAGACAAAAAAGAAAATAGAAATAAAAAATAAAAATGCAAACCAATTTCTTTCTATAGGATTTACCCCATTTCTGTATTTGGTATACTGTTTTGCAGCTACAGTGGATTCAGTGGCAGGCATGGCAGTGGTTCCTCATCTCTTTTGATCGATTGATAAAATGATAGGTGTCAAATGAATGTGTCAGATTTATGTTTGTCTAACAGGGCTTTACGGAAATAAATGACCCTAGCAGTAATACTAAGTTTGGTCTACGCATGCATCTCAATTTGGCTTAGCACATTCTACTGCCTATATGGAATATAAAACAAACACTTAAGAAAGCGCTATTGGACCTATTTAGAGTACAGTTTGCACAATGACTCTCATTTCTTTTTTTTTTTTAAAATCTCTCAATACTATGTTATCAGAATGTACAGACACATTCATTTCCTTATTTCTGTTGCAGTTCCTGCAATATGCTTTGTTAAGTATTGTATGAAATTCAGTATTGCACTCTGCTGTGAAAAGAACGATAATGTACGATATATGTCAAACAGTTTACAACAAAATTGCATTCATATTTGACTGATATGAAACAGTATTGCTTACGTTTTGATAGTTACCACATGCACAAGCATGGTCTGATCAGGTCAAGTGGGGGTGTGTGTGCAAAAGTTCAAAAGGGCCTCAACTTTCCTCAAAAGGGCCCCAAAGGAAAAGTCTGTGTCTCTGTTTACTCAAAGTACACATAATACCCAATAAACATGAGCAAGAATAAAACGATAGTCAAATTTCAAGTGATGAATGACAATGTTTGTGTGTGTGTACATTTTGTTGTTTTATTGCTGGGGGGGGGGGGAGGTAGGGGCCCTGATGAGTTTTCAGTAACAATTTGTACTATTTATTCAGATATCCTATCACAGGATTATAGAGGTGTGATTTAAACTTGAGATTTGTATTATAAACAGGAAACCATATCATTCCTTTTCTTACTTGAAATGAATTTATCTTTTGATGAATGTAATAACAAAATAAATATCCTGGTCAGAAAGAAGAATCTAGCTCCATAAATTAAATGGCCTATCCCTCGCAGTACATGTGTAATTAAAATTGAGCAAGTACGTATATTCAACCACGTGACCGGGCCATTACGCAATTTGTAAATTCAGAATTTGCTCACTTTTGTTCTTTTGTTTTTTTTAACAAAAATGGCTGTCAACTGGAATTTAATGGTCTAAACCAGTGGTTCCAAACTTTTTTGGGCCACTGCCCCTTGGTTTCATAAACTCATACTCAGCGCCCCCTACCTTACCCCATAAAAAGCATTATTCATTGCCCCTCCACCCCCTTTGCCTATTAGTACCCCTCCCCCCAGTAATCCCACTGCTCCCCAGGGGGCAGCACCGCCCACTTTTGGAACCACTGGTCTAAACCTTAGGGTGCATAAGTTCAGATTTCTTTGAATAAAGTAAGAGTGTAAAGATATTGCAAAATAAGTTGATCAGCCATCTCTAAATGTACAGAATAGACAAGACATTTTTCTTTTATATTTCTATATGGAAATTAAGATTACTTGATTCTTTAAATGTTATCTGACCGTAAATCACACATGACATTTAGGTCTTTCCATGGATGGTCATCAACCATTGACTGTGTTATTGACTGCACCATAATTTCAGCTACATGTATTACATGCAGCTCGAGAAGTCATCCGCGTTAGAATTGCACCTTTCCCAAGCTGAAATTGACATCTTCTGATAACATTATATCACTGTTTACAACGGTCACAGAGTTGATTTCTGCTGAACATCCATTGAAGCCAAGTCTCTATTAGGGAGAGACCGTTTGTAAAGGGGGCGGGGAGGCAAATGTATGAAAACTATTGTCTTATTCTGATTTGTAGTATAAAAGGGAACACTATGCCATTCCTTTGCTTTACTTGAAACAAACTTATCTTGTAATGAATATAATTAAAAAATACCACAGCTGGAAATAATAATTTAGCTCCATACAGGTGCAGTCAAAATTGAATTAGTTGGTAGTTGTGTACATGTATATTCAATCTTTTAACAGGGCCATTACTCCATAAGGACAAAGCACATGGTTCGCATTTAACTGTTAATTCTGTCAAGTCAGCGCACAAGCTTTCTAAATGTAAAAAAACTATACAAGACTTTCCAGATTAATTTCTGTTGCCCATATCTATGATCGAAATAAAGATCACTGAGTGGTGAAATGGTGTTTGAATGTGAATTACTCATGATGCGCCGGTCTTTCCATGGGTGGTCTTCATTATTGACTGTTAAATGTCAATGAATAATGCTGATCAGCCATTCCACGGTGGAGATGCCATCGGCACAACAGCCAAGGCATGGTGGAGATTTGTTAGTATTTTATAGCTCCATTGCAGAGCGTTATTGTGCAGCAAAGAGTGGAGGGATTAAGCCCCCAACTCTGTTGCATGGAGTTCAGAAAATATGCATGAGCTCTACTGTATATATGCAAAGGTCTGGACTATCACTTAGAAATTTCCAAAGCTTCATATTGTTTAAATGTTTACCTCAGTTCAGGACTGACATGTATCTTAGCTTTTTATGGTATATATTTTACAATAAAAATATTTTTTTTGCAGATAAAAATCCTCAGATGAATGAATTTTTGACACAGATCAGAAGCAGCTCAGAGCTTGCTTCCATGTTTGAAAGTATTCAAAAGGATGCATCAGCCTCGTCATCTGACACCACTGTAATGGATACAAGTTGAACAAGTTTATCTATAAAAGTTCTACTTTATTAATGAAATATTCATTCTATATGAACTCTGTGCTACTCACTTATGTTTGTTTGTTGGCTAAATAGCATATGCTATAAACATGGACTTCTTCCAAGCTTAATAAAACAATTTATAGTTGAGTATTGTCAGAGACTTTTTGTTTGGAAACTTCATGATAGGTTACAAGAAAACTGACCCAGATAAAATGAGAGTAGGCATCTATGCATACCCGAAGAAATAATGCAGCAATCATTAATAATGTATAGAACACCACCACAAACTAGTGGATACAAATTACCTTCATTTAATGAGATAAGGAATAATATAGTTGAAAGAACTTCACCTTTTCATTATTTTATAATGGCCATGAATAGCACTGGTATTCCATAAATAATGTGCACTGTCTGTTTTGTGTCTGTCATGGATCCTATGAATTTTTACGTAACTCTTGGTCACCTCCAGAATATTTGGAAAAACTACATATAACTTTTTATTAAAGCATCATTTCTTTGTCCTTTAGAATGATCATCCATTATTTCGAATAGAAGCAGTTTTGCAATCAATAAGTTTGCCAGTTATTTCCCAGGAACTGGTCCTGAAGAAGCTTGTAGTTTATAAAGATCTGTCTTAAACAAGTAATATGGATTTTGTCTGTACAGTAAATTTTATTAGCAGTTGATGTAGGTTTTGATGGATAATCTTTGCACACTTGATTGAGTTTGATCCTAACGTGATTGAGGAAATTATTTTAGAAAAATGTGTCTGTGTTAAATTTGCTAACCTCCCATTAGATACTGGTAAGTCCTTATCAAGTCAGACTGTGATCTACAATACAGTAGACTTGGTAGCCCCATTTGTTTTAGTCTTTATGCATATGATATGTCTTTTAGAGAAACCAAAGATATGAAAGAACTGGATTAATTCTGTTTTATAATTTCTGTCAAAATCTTATTAGGGATGAACAGATGACAAATATTCCATGATAATATTTAAAGATTTATTGCATTGCTTGTCGCTTTGATTGTCATATATATATATATATATATATATATATATATATATATATATATATATATGCTATCTTTATAAGAAAGAGGTCTTATCAGTTGACCTTGGTATGAAGAATCTGAACACATGATACTTTTAATATCAAATTTATGAAATAATATATTCCTCAAAGCTGCTTGCTTATTGCATTTATCAACAAGTTTCATAAATTTCATATCAAATCAACACAGTATCAGCAGCCTTGCATCTTTCTGTAACTCTGACGTGACCTTCTTAACATGCTTTGCCATGGTGTTGCAAAGGTTTTTTTTATATTGTGAAGTTATGGCACCACAAATATTATTTTCAAATAATATTGACAGTGATAACTGGTGCTGCAGCAAAAACTATTTCCATAAATGTCCTAAACATGGATAAAGAATGATCTTTTTCTCATACTTTAATAATTTTATGCACCTTATTTCTCTGTTAAAATTAACATGTCATCCTCAAAAGTTGAAGGCTTTTGTTATGTAAATGTTTTGTACCCAAGAATAGTGTCCAGGTGTAACATTGAAGGGGTGACTGCCTTTTACACAATCCTGTTATCTGTGTCATAAATAGGCAGTCAAATTTTTTCTGTGACAATAAATAAAAGAACCTTATGGCAAACAAAAGATGTTTTATTACAATAAGAAGAAATGTTGAAAGCAAATTACTGAAATGTTTATTGAATGGATGGAGCCTGTGTTCCCCAGCAAGGAAACACCATTGAGGCAGTTTCTACATTACTAACTAGGTCCTTGAAACTTTGAGGGTGAGTTGAATGTACACTGTCCATTTTAATGGCGAAAAAGAACAGTATGAAATTATTGAAGCTTGTGTAAAGGGAATGCTCTTTATGTATTGGTGTCTTTTGTGTATTGATATTTATACACTACAGGATGGAACAATTCTCCATGCTGTTTAAAAGTAGATGTTAAGGTGTATGATTTGTCATATAAAATAATATGTTGTATTGATGTGTGATCATCCTACACGATATGTCAAAGTGTTTGGATACAGGTTTATGACACAGTTATAGTACTAATGACGGTATGATATTATACAGTATGGTCTACTGAGGGGGAGGAGGCAGGGAGGGCTTGAAAATCAAAAGATCTACATTTTCAGGCAATCTCTGGCTCGGTGAAGAAAATTAACACTGGGGGCAGAAATTCAGGTTAAAGATTTTCATGCCTGAGAAATCAGTGTGTATATGTTCAGTGACGCTGTCAAGAAATGCTAAATTATTAATATCCAAGAATATGAATTTTCTAACTGTTGTCAAATTTTTATTTTTTGATGACCTACCCAGACTTCAAAAGTTGTCATAATTTGTATTTTCTAATCTAAGGGCTGTTCCAGTAAAACATAACTGGGATCCAGGGAAGGCACTTTTAATGTGGGATACTCACCCATAGATGCAATTTAGAATTTTCTTTTCATTTTAATATGATCTCTGTGCATTCAAAGTACCCTGACATATTTTTTTAAAAGTACCTTTCCAGGGTACCATTCTTTTAAATGGAACAGGTCTTACTGGTTTTAGTGGGATTGTTAGATAATTTGCATTTATTGCTGGTGAAAGTTATTATCATACCAGCATATTGAGTTAAGTAGTTCCATGTAAAAGCATGTGTTATTTACCATCATGATTTGGCTTGATTGTGTCTGGCAAGGGTCCACCATTGCAATGGATGATATTGTAAAATTTGCTTTTTGAGTAATCCTCTCAGGGACCTCCGAAATCACATTCTTTAAGCATTGATACATTACATCTCGGTAAAGATGTTTCACTTCACAGAGCCTGTCATGCTTCATAGAGCCTTAAAAAAATCATTAAATTTAAGGTGTTTCCTTCAAATTTTCATGCATTAAAAAAAGTTGGTTTTCTTATGGAAATATCAGTGTATTAATTGAAAAACTTGATGCAGTTTCCCCCCAAACTGCTCAACTTTTGTTGGATGGAATACTGATAAATATTTAAATTCTTAATTGTTGTTATCCCTGTATACTTAGCAAATAAAGAACAAGTAGATAAATAAAATTGGGCAGATCAAATGACATCCAATAGAGGAAGATACAAGATGGAGTAACATCCCTTTGTTTTGGTCATGGGATAGTTATGTTCTTCCTTCTGTTTTTGTATATATTTATACAGTGATAAGCTTAGCCATATATGAGGAAAATTAAATTGTCATTAAACCCACCCCCACAAAAAAAAAGAAAAAAAAAAAGAGAACTTTAAGGAAGCTCATATAGATTGGTACTAAAGTCTTTGAAACTCCTCTTCCTGGGGTTGTATGATATACATATGTGAAGTCTTATTGCACCCAACATGAATTCCAGGTATCTGTGTTTGTACAGGGTTTTATTTTTAATGCTGTTGGCCTTTCAAAAGTAGTGACAAACATCAAGTTTTCTCAGCATTGCAGCTTTTACAGAATGTAGTAAAATCCTTTCTGAAGACACGTACCAACGAATTTGATCATCAGACTGAAGTGAAGTTTCTTTAATGCTGTATGCATCAGCTTCATGGAACCTTTGGTTCATCTTTTTGTGGCAATTACAGTGTTATTATAGTATAATCTTATATCAAAACCCTTCGAGAGAATAAATCCAACATAATTGATACTAAATCTAGACTTTATTTTAAACATTTTCAGGGTTGCACAAAGGTTTACTTGAAGTTTTGAAATGTGTTTCGCAAAGTATTTCAATTTTTACATGAATTGTAGCCTTTACTTTCAGCTTATTTCTCATTCAAAGCAACAAGTGAACCTAATTACATCATATTCCTTTGGGTTTTTTTCCTTTCTTTACACAGTAAGGTATGTATAGATGTATTTTAATGTATTAGTTTTCTTAGTGAAGCTACGTGATACAGAATAATGGTGACAAATGGAATATTTTCTTGAAACAGTTGCAATAATTCCTAGATTTTATTATGTTTTAGCTAAAAGATAAGCATGGACTGAATTGTTCTATGAGCTAGCATAATGGACTGTATGACATTTAATTCCCAACTCCCAATTGAAGCAGTGAAATCAAGCAAGAAGTAATATTTTCCCACTTTGAAGAATAGCTTTATCTTATTTTTGGTTTGTCTGTGCTTCTTTTAAACCAAAAATACAAGTGCTTAACCTAGGTAAAAAAATACATTCAGAGTATTTTGGTCAGTAGAACATACTATTGTACTTGTATACTCGATCTGGATGGATGAATTTATGCATGTATTTTGAATAAAAACATTGTTAGACTTTAGTTTGTTGCTACTGTTCTTTGTCAAACCTGGATGGTAAGATGCAGGTATTACTTTTTCACCAGTGGTGGAAGAAAGTGGTGTTCAAGTTTTGTGTTACAAGTCATATATGGCAATAGATAAATAATTGCAATGACACAGTTCCTTATTTGCAACCAGTTTATTCACATTTTGTATTTTTAGTCACTTTTCTCTGTTGTCACTTTCAAGCATTCTCTCTTTACAACCATTCATGCAGACCGCTCTGGTGGCTAAGTGGTTAGAGCATGTTTCTTGGATGTGGGAGTTTGAGTCATGCCAAAGACTTATAAAAAATGGTACTAGCAGCTGCCTCACTTGTCACTCAGCATTAAGAGGTTAGTGTTAGGGCTGGTCGGCCTGGTGTCAGGATAATGTGACTGGGTGGGACATCATGCCACATGTCTGTGGCATGATGCCTAGTGCTAGACATCACTATAAACTGCCTCAGTGCAGACATCATAGCAATGTGACTGAAAAGTTGTTAAAGCTACATTTAAAATCCAAATCACACACACACACACACACACACACAGACCATTCATGCAACCAAGTTTCTTTAAATTCAGCTGTTCATTTGTCTCAAGTCTGCAGTTTGCATTATGAAATCTAATGCATCAAATGCCATATTCTCATTTTAGCTGTTGTAACAGAAGTGGATTTGATCATTGCAACAAATGATGTGGATAATAGCCACAAAGGGCAGGGTATAGCATACACACTTTATATGCATTTATCAGTCATACTGTTTTAATTGAAATTATTTCAGTGTTTAAATCGGTAGATTATCCATGTATGTTCAGTAATCATGGGTAGTAAATGTTTCAGTTGTCGATAGATTGTTAGTTATTTTGACTATCAGAGTCTGTTGTTGCTGTAACTGAACTGTTATTCAATATTGTGAAGAGTTTACATTGGGATATATAACATCTTAATAATCGAAGATCCAAGCTCACAATGTCATTGTAGATCTATGTTGTAAAGTTTTACGGAATGGGATCTGAATTTTTACAAGATTTATTAGAGGCTTGGAGCATGCTTGTAAAAGATGAAAGTGGACTTGTTCATTGGTTTGCCAGAAGCAAATGCTGTTGATAAGTCACAAATGACAAGATATAGCATACACGCATATTTCCATTTATCAGTCATATATTTTTAATCAAATTTATTTTAGCGTTTAAATATTAAGTTGATCATCCAGATTTCATTCAGTAGTCACAGGTAGCAATTATTTTATTATAGATGGATGGTCAGTTATCAAAGGTATTGTATCTGGCAGAGTCTCTACTTGCTGTAAATAAATTGCTATCAGATATACAAAGAAGTTCATATTGGAATATCGATTATCTTTAGAATAAGATACAGGCTCACAAAATGTCTGTAATGTATAGTTCTATGGAAAGGCATCTGACTTTATTCCAGATTTACCATGTTTTTTTGAACATGCATTGGGAAGATGAGTCAAAGGACTCAAACATTTAGGTCACAGGTAAATTGTTATTGGCTTTTATGATATAATAGTCACAAAGTCCTTATAACAAGTATCAAACAAACCGATTTTTCTTAATAGATATCATAAATACTTGAATTCACCAGCACCTTAGCAATAAATTTAGTCAAAACACAGGAATTGGTTTGCATTCAAAATGAATAGCTAGCTTTCTACATCTGCTTATATAGATAAACCTGTCCTATGAAATCATTGTGCCCCAAAAAGTTGTATGTAAATACAGGTTATCCTAATACTATCAATTTTGGTGTGATGCATACAAGTCGTGTAGTCTCTTTACATATGTGGTCTCTTAAAAGAGGTGTTATTTAGCAAAGGTTTGTGTTGATACATAGAGACACAGATTTAGCTTTATTATATATTGCAGTATATCTTTATCTTTTCTCTTGTTCTGATTTATCTGAGTTCGTAAACGTATAGATTGTTTGCATCTGAGCAATTTGTAAGAAAAAATAAATCGTTGCTTTTGTCAAAGTAAATTCCCCTTGGAGAGTGTGGTACTCCAGCTGTTATAACCTGTAGCACAGATCCACCAGGAGACAGCTGATGAATGTTGTGAGATTCGTATCCAAGGACATAAATGTTGCCATCCTTGTCTACAGAAACACCAGCAGGAAAACGAAGATTGTCAGGACTATAGGTATATTGCCTCTTCCCAACCATATCAAAACAGAGAAGAGAATTATTCCCCGGTAAAGTGACATACACACATGTTTTATCTTTATCAAGGGCTACATGGTTAAAATGATAACCTGAACAGTCAAACTGATGAAAAGACTTCATGTCTCCATCCATGCTGATCAGACTCCAGTAATACTTGTCTTTACCACACATTCCAGTAATAACAATAGTATTGTGCCCAGCATCAGCGATTCCATAGCAGGCATGTTTGGTTGTTACTTTCCTGACAGGACTGATGCCATCATCACGAATTGACAATATTTGGATTCCATTTTAATTCAGCTGTGACACTGCCACTTCATCATTATCCACCACACTTATGTCCCATGGCTGTTGTGACAGTGTGAAGCTAGTGATGAATTGATAGGAGGAACTTAGTAGGATACACTTACTATTCGTATAATCAGCCAGCATAACTCTATTTCCAGGGAGAAGTGTGATACCACTATAAAGTTTCTTAGTACCACCAGGGACTGGGACATTAATTACATCAACTCTCTCAACAAGACAGTTTTCCAAACCCAGTAAGGGAAGACTATTTGAGCTTTTTATTGTCACAAGTTTTCCAGTATCACACAAGGATTGTGACAAAATAGACTCCACCAAAGGAGAAAACTCCAGTTGGAACTTGACTCTGTCAGTGTTATCAAATTTGCCTCTGATCTGAGTGTAATAAAAGGACAGTTGTGATGTCATCTTCTCTGTCATTAGAAACTTTTGTGCTTCACTGCCATACCTGCTGACTGTTTCAAGGATAGCATAAGAATTTCTCACAGCATGCAACAGTGACAAGCAATGATGACTCTCCTCTTGTTTTGTGACTGCCTCTTCTTTATACACGCGGTTGGCCTCTTCCTTGACTCGTGTCTCTAGGTCATCCAGAGCTGCATTGATCTTTCTTCTCACCTCTGCTATTTCATTTGTCAATCCATTAACTTGGGACTCAAGAGTATTAATATTTGACTCGGTCATTTCATAAAACTTCTTCAGATGGGTTTCCACGTTCTTTAGATCCCCAATAACCTTGTCTACTTTACATTGTTTAAGAAAATCTGGAAGGTCGTCCCTCAGATCGGTCACCTTTGCACATTTTTTATGCCTGAGAAAGGAACACGTGCCACAGCAGGCAACCTTGTGATCACTGCAATAGAATTTTATATCTTCTCCATCATGTTCAGAGCAAGTAAAACCTTCTGCAAATTTCAATACATTTTGTGGATTGCTTATTAATTCGTCCATTGTAATAACGGTGTGATTCTTTGACATTTTCTGCTTCCTGTGAACTTTCAGGCATTCATCACACATTGCTTCCTCACATACTGCACAGAAACCTTTTGCCAGGACAGAAGCACCCTCAGTGTTACAAGCATCACATAGGCGATTTTCATTCGACGTCTTTGGCAAGATCGATTGTAGCAATGTGTTAGCTGGAAATAGAGACGCCCATTGACATGTCGGTTGATCATTCCTGGAGGGACGTGCGACTTGTTTACACATAGGACACTCAATTTGCTTCAATGCACTGTCTTTCTCCACCTTGGTTGATATATAAGATTGTAGACAGCTCTGACAAAATGAATGGGCACATGGTAGCTGTCTTGGTATCTTGAATTGTCCCAAACAAATTGGGCAAGTTGGGCCGTCGTCATTATCTATTTTAGCAAACGCCATTATAAAACAAAATAAAATTACCTTACAAGAAACAAACTTTCCTAATTCATTTTAGCTTTAGTCAACGGAAACGAGTTACCGTCCTCTCCCCGACTGTTGACTTGTTCATGGTTTGTTACTAAGGCAAAAGTCAAGCCAGACTGATCGATATCCTTATCTCAGGGTAATGTTCAGCCAGCTGAAAATAGAAACGCAGATTAAAATTAGGGCAAGGTAAAATGTGCAGTCAGTTATTATCGACTGTTTACTGACTAAAGCAAATTGAGATTTTGAGGGTATGATGTATATAGTATAAATCGACAATCCTAGCATGAGTACAGGAGTCTGACGTTTTATCAATAAAGTACGTTGAAATACCTGACAATACGAAATTATCTTATCTGTATTATAAACTAACACAGTACCGATAAGGTGATTCGTGTTGTCAGGTATTTCATTGTACTTTATTGATAAAACGTCAGACTCCTGTGGTATGACCCACGTTTACAAGAGGAGTTGAGTTCATGTCGATCGGAGGGACGGAGTGGGGGGGAAGAATGGCAGAATCGGACCGTGGTAGGTTCGGCCCAACTTAAATGCTGATTCGGACCAAATGCCAAGATGATTCGGACCATTTGAAATATTAAAAGAAAAACAATGGAACACACCAACTTGATTTATTTTAGTAGTTATTACTGTTTTCTCATGCATAGTAAGATAATGTAAAAGGTTGATATTCAGCTCTCACATTAAAATCAGAAAGGTATTAGAAGACCTATGGCCGAAATCAGGACAAAATATATATGACTTATCGCATTTATAGTTGTTTAAAACTAAAATAACTTTTCAGTGTTTCAATAAAGAAAATATAAAGTTAACTTTTCATACATCAGGTCAGTATTAACACTATCAAACAGTAATGCACATAAATCAACTCAGTGTATTATTTTCAAGCATATCGAGTATTTTCGCATTATATTTATAAATACAAAATATGTTGAAGGAGTTATCGAGTAAAACGATAGTATAACGTACTTCGCAGGAATGATTAGATTTTTATTTACTGTTATCGCTGAATTGTGGTCTTGTTAGTAAAATCTCAGACCAGTAGATAACTTAATTTCATTTAAGCTTTTGAAACATTTGAAAATATTGAATTTAAAAAACATTAAATCCATTTAATATTGATTTCTGAATATATATTTTTTAGATTAAATCATGTATAATATAATATAATATAATATATATATATATATATATATATATATATATATATATATATATATATAACACTACCACGTAACCAGTGATCGCAAAGTTATTTCAAATCAGCATTACAGGTTATGTTCTAGAATGGTATTAAATTCATGGGCGGATGTTCCCACTTTTACTGCTTGCAGTTAAATTAAGTAAGAACGTATTGATCAAAGTAGTAAACAAACGGTGATAAGTTAAGAGGGCAAATGCACGAAATGCCAGCGTAAACAGTCAAGTAAGTGCCAGATATGATTGATGGCACTGTGTAAGCCATACGCTGAGAATCGGACCTCTACCTGTCAGCTACTGAAGTTACATGCCAGCATTTATGGACCATGTTAGTTTCTCCATTGCTATATTTTATAAATAAACTTATTGTAAAAATAACATTATGTTATATTTTTCTTTGCTCATGTACAGCATCCACTTTAATAATTCATTTAAATAATACATTATAATCCAAGTAATGGAAATCACCTACGGTCCTCGTCGCCTTTTATTCGTTTGATTATTTGCTTTTTATTTATTTAGCATAAACAAATAGTCGGCATAATCTATTTTCAGAAAAGGCATTAACATTCTTAGACCAGTACGTATCGATGAAAATGACAACTAAAACATCAGTATACTGAGAAGTATATATATATATATATATATATATATATATATATATATATATATATATATATATATATATATATATATATATATATACTATTGCATTGATTATTTGTATTATTTGTATGGTATTTAACAACACCTTTATCATGCATACAATCAGGGTTTTCTTTCTTTAAATCTTAAATGCGTATTTAAACTGTTCAACTTACCTGGCAAATAATGGGAAATATAATATTTTAATGTCACATTTAAATCCAGTACGAAACATACAAATATTTCACATGTTCTGAATCAGCTAGGAATTTGGTCCGAATCTGTCCCGAATCTGGACTGAATCAAACCGTAATTTGGGCCGAATAAGCCTGCACAGAATCAGCCTGTTACCGGATGGAGGCTGGTTGAGATGAATGCAGTATAAGTTTAGCTTTTAAAATTTAACTGCTCACTCTTGTAACTTACCGCTATGATATATTTATCAGTTTTGTTAGTGTAACCGTGACAAGTGTGTATGATGAGGATTATAAAGACCACATTTCAATGAATGGATCCATATTTTATTCGCCCTGACGGGTGCGCATTAGAGCTAAGTGCCACGAAATATATTGTACCGTATTAGTTTTGAACATACCACGATGCGTATTACTGTAGACCGCAATTATATTAGTGACCAACAATTTCAATTTCTGGGCAGGATCATAGGATTTTCCTTATATTTCCGGCTGTCAAAGAGCTGTAAACAATATCTTTTTCTGATTTAAAGCAAACTAACGTGATATTGTATTCATTATATTAGTTGAAAGACATTAATTTTGTCGAGATTATATTATTAACAATACGGACTTTAAAGATAATCGCAGTCCCCACTCCACTCCCACCCGAAAACTAAATGGTCATAACCTTCCACTAACATTAGATTAATTTGCTAGGTGTATGTTCACTGTTGTATAAGAAGTTGCCATTTAAAAACTGCACCTAAACCTACACTATACCCGAAAAGGCCAACGTAATTTTGCAGACATTACAAAGCTTGTTAATAATAAATGTGAAGTTTAGACATTGAAGCCTACAATTTCTAGAGAAGCGTTTGTCCGTCTCTCGGACGTGATAGTACTTTTCAGGGTTTACTAGTGGTGATGGCGGACTTTGGTTTGGTTGAGACTCTCTGGGTCTGGATTCTGGTTCACTCCTGTCATCTTCAAAATCGCTGGCATGAATCTGAGCCAAGACTTCAGCTACTGTGCGAGGCGATAAATCACGTTTCTGCCTCTTACTTTCTTCTCCTTTCTTTACGAAATGATGCGATCGTTTCATCTTGACTGCAAAAAGTCAAATGACTACATTTGAAACGCCATGGACCCCTATATATTCATATCAGACCACTGTATATATTAATGGCCAGTGCCTTCCTTCTCAGTATTCATTTCACTCTCAAGCTTACCAGCACGATGGAAGATCCCACACAGATCGAATTTCTGATTAGAGCTTTGCGAGGTGTCATACGAAAGTTTTCTTCAGACAAGCCGACAGACATCTCCCCCTCCTTTCGAGATAAAAGTCAAGATACTTGATATATCTGTCAGAAGAAAGGGCATTGGGCTACAGAATGTCTAGATCGTCAAAAAAGAATGACCAGTGTCAAAAGAGACAAAAGTCAGGATAACTGTTATCATTGTGAAGCGAAAGGACATTGGTCTTCAGACTGCCCTAAGAAACAACAGAAGCAGGAGGAAGACAGAGAAGAAAGAGAAGAAGAGAAGGAGAGAAAAAAGCGAGGAAGAAGAGGAGGAACAACATGTGAAAGTGAAGAAATTTAAAAAACAGAGAGAGAGCGAAAGAAAAGAAAGACACAGAAGAAGTCTATGAACTTTTTAAAAGTGTTGTGATGTGAAATTGGATTGTAAAATTCATAACAGAATAGACCAGAATGAAAATGCAAGCGTCTCCTAGTTTTGATTTTTTAGAATGATAAATTGTCGACACTCTCGCACTCACACACGTACCTCGTGGGGTAAAAAGGGATTCTGAGTTTTAATTGATTTTGGCAAAACGAATACTAACGAGAAGCAATCAGCTTTAATTGCCTTAAGCCTTTGCCACGGCGAGGGCCTACTTCTTGACTTGCTCCTGTCGATGATTTGGTAGAAATCACTAAGGCTGGTATCTCAGGCGTAACCGGGTTGGGTTGTTTGGCTCGGGAAGGCCTTTTTCTCTTCTTTCGTAATAAAGAAGTCTGATACATTTTTTCAGGCTTCTTAACTCTGCCAAAATGCGTAAGTGTACCGTCACCGTTTGACTTTCACTGTTCTCCTTCTCTCCTAGACCTTGTTTCTTCTCTGCTGCTTCTTCCTCCTGTCGTTTCCTTCTTGCATCTTCTTTTTCTTCTCGCTGTTGATGTTGAAGGAGAAAAGCTTGTTCTGCTTAGTTTTGTTGTTGCAAAAATTTATTGAATTCTTCTTCTGTCTCTGTTTAAAATCCTCGACCTGTGGTAAAGAAGGAGAAGTTGGCGAAGTTGCTGGTGCCGGAACAAATTCTTGCGAAGAAGAGAGAAAATCTACTAAATCTCAATTAAAATCGACCTCTTCTGGAAGTAGGTCCGTGTTGACTTTGGTAACCGCTGCTATGCCATCGCTTCTCGTCACCACATCCGGTGCACCCCAATGCATCGTCTTCTTAGTTTCCGTTATGTTTCAAAAAACAATGTTGCCTCGATTCACTGCGCACAGACGCTAGTGCACATATATAGGGAATGTGACGTCACAGCTAGCTGTCTTCGGATTGAAGACAGTCTCCGCGCAGTAGCTGAATTTTGAAAGGCGTGTTTCGATTGGTGAACGATCTCCGTTTCGATCCGCTCTTCCACTATAAATAACCTAAGCTCACACCATTCCCTTCACCTGTTCTCGTCACAAGATGTGGACTGACAGTGAATCATCTACTCTCGTATCGTTGATGCTGTTCCCTAGGGACTCACCCATGTTTGTCAGATCATCATGACCATCATCTGGATCACCGATACGACTGTTTGGAAAAGAAGGGTCTATGTGGAGAGACAAGGCTGTCTGAAACGTGTCCTCATCTATGGTCTACACGAGACTATATCGTCCCCATATACTACTTATGGTACAGCAGCAGCAGCAACAGTGACACGATCTTTCAAATCGTCTGTATACAGGGAAGTATTTCCACTGAAGGAGGTTTGTTGAATTTGTTGTCGAAACTAAAGGATTGGTAGAATGTTATTGTTAATGGAGAACATATCAAATGTTACTTTTAGGGAATTTTTAAGACAGGTGTTAATTTAAAGTAGAAGAATTATTGTAGTATTGTGAGGATTTATTTTTGCTCTTTGTAAATGAGGAAGATTTCTGTATCAGGTATATTGACAATTGAATCCTAGTAATACTTTATTAACAATCTATACATAGATTAAAAAAACAGATAATAGGAAAATAATACCAACGTTAATTACACACTTGCAGGTAGACACAATAGCACTAAAACAAAGTTAATTGGACACTCGCAGGTAGACAAAACTGCACGAAAACAAAAATAGCAAAAGCTCGATATGTCATTTCTAGGGGCAAGTAATTTTTACACAAACCCACCCCATTTTTATAAATACAACAGGTTTGGAGAGGTTATATAAATGTTTGACGCAAGTTAAAAGAAAGCAACCTTTTCGGTTTGAATATATATTTATTTACTTGTTTGGTTGATATACAATTGCAAAAGTCGGTTGGTTGTAAAACACCATTCAAGAAACTAAATGTGTAAATACGTTTGCTCCAATACTTAAAAGATGTTTGAGAAAAGATGGAGATTTACATTCAATGAGCATAACATCAAGAAAGTTACCAATATGCCTAAAACTGCACCGCACAAGGAAGGAATAAATTCATACTTAATACTGGTAAAGAAATTATTTGTTACATTGATTAATTTCGTTCCATCATGTGTGAATAACGTTTCACATTAAGCGGAGCTTTTTTCTACTCTGTATTTTTCGCTGGTAAAAAATGCAAGATATTTAACGCTTCAGTTAACTGTTGATGCAAAGGACTCGACTTGTCCCTAATGATCAGATATAGCAAGATACGATAAATGTGTGTAAGTAATCACAAGTCTATCACAAACATTTTGACATCGCTAAAAGCTAACAATCTGTACTATTTTATCATCTTACATATTTAGGCACAATAATGTAAGAAATGCTGAGATCGACATACACCACACAGGTGAAAGCCGTCTCCGTCAAACGCGAAAGGTTAAAGTATCCTAATCAGTACATAGTTTTCTGTGCCTCTAATTTATTTGAGCTGGTAAACATATAGGTTGCTTGCATATGCAGCATTTGTAAGAAACAAAAACTTTTTATTTTTGCCAAAGCAATTTGCCTTTGGCCATTGTGCCACTGTTACTACCCGTAGCACGGATCTATCAGGAGACAGCTGATACATGTCGTGAGATTGGTATCCAAGAACATAAATGTTGTCATCCCTGTCTAATGAAATACCAGTTGGCAAGCGAAGATTGTCAGAACTATAGGCAAACTGCCTCCTCCCATTCATATGGAAACACAGAAGAGAATTATCTCCTGGTGAAGTGACATACACTCGTGTTTTCTCCGCATCATGGCGACGTAGGTGAAATATGTAGATGAAGGGTTTACTTGATGAAAGGACTTCACGTTTCCGTCCATGCTAATCAGACTCCAGTAATAATTGTATTCGCTACATGGTCCAGATACAATGATATTTCCGTGCCCACCAGTAACTATTCTAGAACAGGCATATTTCATTGTTATCGTTCTGATTGGGCTGATGACGTCGTTACTAAATGACATTATTTGGATTGTATTGTCAGTCGGCATTGACACTGCCACTTCGTCATTACCCAGAACATTAATGTTCCATGGTTGGTGTGACAGTGTGAAACTAGTTATGAGTTCATAGGTGGAATTTACCAGGATACACCTGCTACTGTTATAATCAGCCAGTTACACTCTGTTTCCGGAGAAAATTGTGATATCAGTAAAACGAGGCTTCTCTCTACCAGGGACTTTAACATTAATTTCATCAGTATTTGCAATAACACATTCTTTAGTCGGCTTTTGCAAACACAGTAAAGGAAGACTTTTTGAGCAATTTGTACTCAGAATTTTTATCACACAAGGATTGTTTCAACATGGAATACACCCAAGGAGCAAATTCCAGTTGTAACTTGATTGTGTCAGAGGTATCGAATTTGCCTCTGATCTGAGCATTATAGAAGGACAGTTGTTTCTGTCTCATTTTCTCTGTCTTTCGAAACTTTTGTGTGTCACTCCCATAGCTATTGATTACAGAAGAATTTCTTACAGCATGCATCAATGACAAGCAATGATGACTTTGGTCTTGTTTTATGACTGTCTCTGTTTTTTATACACACGGTTGGCATCCATTTTGACTCGTGCTTCTATGTGATCTAGAGCTGCATTGATCTTTCGTCTCACCCCTGCTATTTTATCTGTCAGTTCATTAATCTGGGACTCAATATTATTAATAACTCCTCAGTCATGTCATAAAACATCTTTAGATGTGATTCCACGCCCTTCAGATAGTCAAAAACCTTGCCTAGTTTACATTTTCCAAGAAAATTAGGAAGTTCCTCCGTCAGATCTATCACCTTTAAGCATGTTTTATGCTTGAGAAAGGAACACGTGCCACAGCAGGCAACCTTATTATATCTGCAGTAGAATTTTTTTTATCTTCACCGTTATGTTCTGAGCAAGTAAATCATTCAGCAAATTTCTGTGCGTTTTTTTTGTTGATTGATTACTAATTCTTTTATTGTAATAATAGCATGATTCTTTAGCCGTTTCTGTTTCCTATGAACTTCTAAGTATTCATCGCACATTGCTTCTTCGCAAACTGTGCAGAAACCGTTTGCCAAGGCCGAAACACCCTCAGTGTTACAAGCCCCACATAGATGATTTTCCACTGATTTCTTTGGTAAGATTGATTGTAACACTGTATTAGCTGGAAATAGAGACGGCCATTGACGTGTCGTTTGATCCTTTTTGGAGGGAATTGCGGGATAACTACATACAGGACAATCAATATATTTCAAAGTGTTGCTTTCTCCATCATGGGTGACATATAGGACCGTAGACAGCTCTGACAAAATGTATGGGCACATGGAAGCTGTCTTGGTATGCTGAATTGCCCCAAGCAAATTGTTCATGTTGTCCCATCATCATTTTCAGTCGTAGCGGTCGCCATAATTGAAAAGAAAAGCCACAAAAGCAACAATCAACAGCAAGCAAAATAGTGTTTCAGGGAGCAGGCTTTCCTACCCCATTTTCAATCTAGTTGACGGAAACGAATTAGCGTCCTTTCTCGAACTGTACAATTGTTTATGGTTTATTGCGAAGGTATGAGTGAGTCACACTTTGAATATTCGATACCTTTGTGTCAGCATAATCTATATCTAGCTGAAACAGATTTGCGATTTACACGTATATCCCAACACACACACACACACACACACACACACACACACACACACACACACACACATATATATATATATATAT